>VUQK01027323.1:0-18427 GCA_015106715.1 Bujurquina vittata | reverse complement strand
TAACAGTTTTTTCGATATATAAATTTTATTTTATATTTATATTTATAACTGTGGCTGCTCTTACACCCAAATTTCCCCTCTGTGGACAATAAAGGCTTTTTCTTCTTTTAATGCCTTCCACTACACTGGTTTATACCAGAATACAACCAATTAGCAACCAGAAGCGTGGAGTTTCCTATGGCAAAGAGACACATGACAGACAAGTTGCACTCATTGACTGATTCAGATTGATTGCAACGTGCTGGTAATCTGTCTGCATTTAAATTAAAAGATGCCAATTTTTTTGCAATTCTTAGCCAATCTGAGTGATCGCTACCTCTGAGCAACCAAGTGGTTGCCTCATCCACTTGCAATTGACAGCAAAGCTAATCAGTGCAATCATTAGGCATTATTCAAGTATGACTGAAACATAAAGCAACCAAATTAGAATTTGAGTATCAGGAGGTTTAGATCTTCATCACCAGTGCCTTAGACAACATTTTTTTCAGACATAAAATATCTTAGATAACAAGGAACTAGCTATAAATGCCAACCATCCGGTTTTTACCTGGATTGAAGTAAAAGTTTGCCTTTCATGGAAATTAATTTAGTCATTATGAAAGCTGAGTTAGTATAAAGACAATTAAATGCTGGCGGCAACATTTTCATTAGCAGCCACCACACTGATCTACAGTAAGTACTTGTAGGCTTTCTTCATTTCTCATTATTATAATTTTGTGTTTTGTTTCACAGAAAATTAAAGTCCTAAATTTATACATAAATAGTGTTCCCAGTTATATTTTTAAATGTATTTGAAAGGCATGAAAGTTAAATTGTATCAGATATATTATGTAATTTATTAAATAGCTTGCAGAAGCTCTTACATTACACAAAAAGCTTATGGGAAATCTTTATGTTGTTGTTTTATGAGACTCTAATTGAATAACACCCAACATTAGGAGACAAAATACTTTAATAAAATGAATGGTGGAAGAAATTTGGCAGCTTACCTCTTTTTGCAGAGCATTAGATAATTGTAAGAGGTTTCCTTCCAAGTACTTCATGTGGAAACTCTGCTCTCTCCCATACCAACTGATTTATTTAAGCATCCTAGATAGAGATAAATGCCACTGGTACCATTGTTGTCTTTGTTGCACCTGTTGAAAAACAAGTGAAAAGCTGCTTTTTTTGGAAGAGTGAAGAAAAATCTCCCCTTCACAGAGCTACTGTTCAATCATTTATAGGGTGGAAAGTCTGTGTGATTCTGTATTGATTGCCTATCATATATTTTTTTCTACCACTTGTTGGCTTCATAGAGAGCAGATGTATTCAGTTAGAATATGTTGTCCCCTGCAGCTTTAGATCTATTCATAAACAGACTAGGATTTATTCCCTTAAGTACATTCACATGGTAAGACAGCTTGATCTCCAGGCTTGCTGTTGAAGAACAGACTCCCTGCTCCGTAAGTATGTGTAAATACTCATCCAGAAATGAGAAATAACTTGTAAGACTTTCCTATGTCCTCCAATAGTAAATAAGTCAATTTCTCACTTTTCACTTGATTTACTCACAAATGTGATGAATAAATAATGGTATGATATAATAAACATTTGCAGTAGGATTTTGCTGCTTCTTTTCCATGTGCATTGTCGCATTCAAAATGGAAAAACAAGTGAAAGTCGCATGGTGAGTGGTCATTGGGTCGGCAAAACCTCAGTGCTATACGTGGTCAAGCAATGAATGCAGTCCTGTATGTAATCTATACAGAATGGATCACATGCATGGGTATTGGATCACATGTCAGTGGATGCTGAAAACACTGTGCAGGAGTTTTCCAAAGAACAGAGAGCACAAAATGCCACAAGGCACTGCTAATACTGTGAGCAACTAAAAGTCAGTATCAGAGTTATCAATAGAAACAGGCCCAAGAGGGAACTAAAAACTAATATATATAGATTTGCACCATGTGTGAATGTCTGATTTATGTAGACTCATTTTGTGTGCGTGTGTGCATGCTTGAGTCCGTTTCATTTACTACAATACTACATTTATGCACCCTGTGTAACAATTAGCATATCTTTCATTTGCAAAGTAACTGTACTCCTCGGGCAGCTACACCAAACTGCTCATTATTTCACACATGGGACTATATCGCAATGATTTAGGGAAAAGGTGCGGCTTTAGAAAATACAAAGCCCCAGAGGGGGGAGCATGTGATGTAACAGAAACATGAATGGCGATGACGCAGGTGGGATACAGGACTGTTAACTGTGTCAGTGTAGCTATAACTCTTCTATTTTTAGTGTTGCTTTATAATCTCTGGTTATAAAAAAAACAAATGCAAAGAAGCAACCCTAAAGCTCAGGGTTTTTATTTATGCAATCTGAATCATGCATGCTTTACAAGACTTTATGTGAGGCCTGAAAAAGTAAATCAATGGAAAACCCATGCAGGATTATCAGTATGAGAACCCAGAGCGCTGCATGCTTTAACATGACCATATCACGAATTAACTGGCATACGACATCTTCTAAACCTTTTTTCCAAATTCTTTTGGTTCGTCACCCTTTATAGGCATGAGTTCCCAGTAGTTTAACCACTAAGCAATGTTTTCTTCTTCTTAATAAATATAAAGGATTTTATTGATATTGAAGGCTGGTAAATTTAATTTTCTGTCAGAAATAAGCTTGAAGGATTAAGCTTGATGGACATTAGCAAATACAGGAACAATATAAAATGAAATTTATGTTAGCCAATAGTTTTTTTCGTCTTTTGAGGATGCAGGTGCATTTTTCACTAGTGCGCTAGATCTCAGACTTCTTGGCTGGTCAGCCTCAGTGTGTCACGCGTGTATGTCAGACATGCAGGAAGAAGCACAATAGCCCCTCAGGGACAGTCCTGTCTTCTTTCCTGTTTCCCTCCACACCTTAGACTTCAGACAGTTCTTGGCTGACTGCTATCATGGGCTGTATCAGCAGGGACCTGGCCTTGTCGAGTGATGTCGACTGAACCACCTACAGCTCAGCGAACTGAGAAAAAAAAGTTGGGGTGGAGTTTACGAGAAAGAAGACTCCCTTGTCACCTGCCTTCATCAAAGGAACGGATGCAGAGGTGCTTGAGGACTGCAGATACCTGGAAAACCACCTGGGAGACCGATACCTCTCATCCCTTTTAAGCCTCTCTGGATGAACACAGGAGCAACTTTGGAGTCAGACTGTTACCATTAAAGGGCAACAGTGAACACCACAGGAGATCCATCCCCCCCAGTGGCCATCAGTCTGCACAGCTCCACTCTCACTGCTGGACTCTGACAAGGATTATTATCTTGCACAGCCATTGCGTGCTTCAAACTCAGTCCGGTGCTGTTTGCACTTTCATCTTCCTGTTTTTAGTTTTTTTTTTAAGTCAAATCTACTTGCTGTGTTGTGAATTTCATCTCAAAAAGTAGCTCATAAATATTTCCATTCATACTTAATGATTCTTTTTTTAATTGTTAATATTTTGCGGCATGGTTCACATCGTTATGTCCTTTAAAAGGCAAAAATACTTATTCAGTAAATGAGGAATGTGTGTAAAGTGATGACGGGAATGTTGGAGAGTGATGGCAGCGGAGAGGGAAAGGCTTCACAAGAAATCTATCAAGGCTTCTGAAGTCAGCTGGTCCCCTTGGCAAGAAAGAGGAGAGGGGAAGAAAGGAGATGGCGAATTTACAGCAAACATCTACGCTGGACAGAAAGTGTTTGTATTGTGCACCGTGCAGCTAAATTATTTACGCATTTGAAACATAGTTTTTGTTCACTACTGTGATTTATAGCTGTGATGGAAGGATTCCATAACAAAGCTCTACAGTACAGTACATTGCACTCTGTCATTCACACAATCCTCTTTCAGGTTCAATATTACAATCCCTTCTTCCATATAGGGTCAGATCGAGGATCTCAGATTTAACTAGAAAATGTTGCACACTTGGATTGCATGCCTTGTTTTTGATTGACTGCTACAGTAACAAGGAAAAACAGTAGTTGGAGACTGTGACAAAACCAAAATTACTGCGACCTTGTGCAATGAATTTGACTTTGATCCCTTGTTTCGACTGAAATGGTTGCTTCAAAGACAGGGACCGAGTCCATCACCACTCAGTCAGTTGCATCAAGACGGCAACAAAACGCCTATAAGTCAGTTTGCTATCAGGGCGCTTTCTATTTGTAATTGAATAGGGTCAAGTTGTCAATTATATGCAATCTGTGATAATACAGAGATTAACTGTGATAAATCAGCAACTATGATAAATCTGTTGCTTTCTACATACACAAAAATTCACAATAACTACTAGCGTCTGATTTGAACTCCTCCACAAATGGTAACATAGTTTTTGCAAGACAGCAGTTTGACTGCAAAAATGGTATAGGTGCTTAGCAACCTTGCTTTTATATAGGCATTAAAATAAAAAGTGTCCCCCAGAGGTTTACCTCTCGGCAGCTAGTTGGTCACTGCAACTACTTGTAATCAGTCTCAAACGGCAAAAAAAAAAAATTGGCATTTTTTTCCTATTTGCAAGAAGGTTGCTGTCCTACTTTTGCACTATTATATCTGAGCCATAAAGCAACCAAATTAGAATTTATCAAGAGGTTTACATCTTCACCATCAGTGACAGAAGAACCTTATAATACAAAACTTATTTAATAAACCAAGTAGGCAGTTATAAATACAATCATCCAGTTTTTACATGGATCGAAGTCATAATTTGCCTTTAATAGAAATTAGGCTCATCATTATTAAAGCCGGGTTGGTATAAAGACAATTAAATGCTGCGTAGCTATGGATCTAAACATTAGTATAATGATCTGTATAATTGATCAATAAATGTCCACAGTTATGTTGCTGATGATAGTTAGCTCAATTAGAAGAGCACTGTTGCAAGCACATCTCAAGTGAAATTATGGCTCCATTGTTTCACTGCCAGCTTACAGCTTCATGAGGGTACAGCAGTAAAGATGTTTCTGTCACCTGTTTTTTTTTCCCCCTCTCTTTTTTTAAGCATACACATACACATGTTTCAAGGACATTTTTTTCTTAAGCCTCATTAATTTTGGACTGTCAGCCATAGGGCAACTGTTTTCCCTGCTGAACAGGTCTTCAGTGGCAAGGCAACTTAATAAGAGTGTGGAGAGAGTGTTCACTTCCTCACAAGGTTTTAGATTCAAACCAGAAAAAAAAAACACGCGCTCGCACACACACACTAGACCAAGGTGAATGAAGCAATGCAACCCATCCATTCTCACAGCAGTAAGAGCTTCTGTCCTACACAACACATATCCATCCACAAGAGCAGTTTGCTCATGCGTCACACATTTCCCATTTTGCATTATTCATTCAAATGTGCTCATCTATTTTAATATTCTGAGATCTTCCCAAGCTTTTTATTCTCTTCCTAAGTTACTTTAATGATGGTGCTGGCTGCTGGAATTGAATGATTTCAAACAAACAAACATTATTATCGCAGCCCGGGCCATTCATTCATTTCTTATTCATATTTATCAGTTTCCAATTGTTCCAGCTAGTAATTGGGAAAAATTGCTGCGATGGCAAACACTTTTGAATACAATAACAAATGCACTCCCATCAGTGGATGAACAGCAACTTGCCAGTCAAATACTGACTGAAAGCATATAAATTAGATTAAATTCCAGTTCAGACAATACAAAAACATGAATGCTTCGTCTAACAAGCCCGTTACACAAACTATTGCTTGTGATTTCATTTGCAAATTGGGATGAGCTGTGGGTGCTTTTTGAAACACTGTCATGATATAAACTTTCATTAAATGGCAGCAAAGCATTACATCAGCAGAAATAGTCCCTGGTTGCTTTTTTAGAGTACCACAGCATCTCTGCAGCCACTTCTCTGGGACCATGGAGACCGAAGGAGGGAGTAGTTTAAATCATGGTCTATTTAAAACACAGGCACATAGAAGGCTGGCAGGAGCTTGCTTGCTGGATAGTTGGCAGATATTTTCTAAATCCTAAGCAATGACAACAGTGAGCTTGGGGAGGAAGCCAGAAGGACTCAAAGAGAATAAAAATGAGATGAACACAGAAAACTGATATGCCAACTATGTGCCCATAATTAATAAATTAATCAATTTTATCACAGCTGAATGTGATGTTGGAAGTCTGCAATGTACCAACTTGTTTTAGAGTCCCATGTTCCAAGTCATTTTATTATTGTGATCTTCAGTTTGTGTCTTAAACAAAATTTTGTTTAAGAAAAAGAAAAACATCTCATTGTGCTTATTGATTTATATAAGCATGAGTATAAGAAAATCAAGTTCCAGAATTCAACAAATATCCACATTTTGTGCATGAAATGCTTTCTCACTTTAACCTGACCACATCTGCAAAAGCACATCTGTTTTTAGGTTCTCAGGTTGAAACCACCACACGCCGCTCCTACCCCCCCACCCTCTGTACAAGCTGGATCCCATGCATGGACGGGTGCAGATGTGTCCAACTAACAGGCCAGCAGCAAGTGAATAAATTCTCAAACAAGTGTACAAAGGACAGATGAGGCTCCACCGACATGTTCATTCAGTGCCGTTGAATAATGTATTCTGCCTCGTGTAGCTGAATTGGTCATGTTTTTTTAATGTTAGCGTGAACTTTGACCTCGTATGTGCTCTCCTGAAAC
Organism: Bujurquina vittata; assembly: GCA_015106715.1. Taxonomy (NCBI): domain Eukaryota; kingdom Metazoa; phylum Chordata; class Actinopteri; order Cichliformes; family Cichlidae; genus Bujurquina; species Bujurquina vittata. The sequence goes on along the minus strand of VUQK01027323.1, from coordinate 11,760 downwards.
AAAACAAAATAGAATTCACAACTAGGAGAGAAACTGTCTATATAATTATCATTGCAACAACACCCAAACATTCATTGACTCATGAATAATGAAGAAGTGATTTTAATTAACATTTCTGCCAAGGTACAAAGAGTTCATAGTCAAATTATCAGCTACATGTTAACCAACAATGTACCATGTTTTCCCCACACTACCTTTCCTTGCTATACAGTCTTGCAGCTTGCAGCAACTACAATGCATTTATATAAAAGCGGTAAAAACACTCAATGCCAATAGTGGATTGGAGCACAAATACATTTGTTTACACATGCGCAACACAGGTGGAAACAGTTTTTAGAGATTCTTCATGGCAACCATTATAATACTAATACTAAAGACTATAGCCACTGCTGTATATAGCGACCACCACCACCACTCCAAATCCAGACAGCAATTTCGTTCCCATCAAATGTTACACAAGAAAACAAATGCAGTCTGCATTTGTAATTTCTAGTGGTTATAGTTAATGACATTTTCTACATTTTAATTTCACATCTCAGGTTCATTTGTCAGAGATGAGGCTCAAACCTTGCAGCGTCACGTACAACCAGCTTTTCTTTTGCTGAATAAATTCATGCTTCAAGGTCGATTTTCAGCATTAAAGGACGGTATAAAATGTTTCAGAGAAAAGGGCAAGTAAATACTGAAATGCTGCTCCTGGAGGGCCAATTTGTTAAGTACTGTATAATAGTGAGATTTTTACATTTTCATCAGGTGACTGATGATATTTAATGAAACAGGATGAATAAGCAGAAATAGAAGGTGAATAATATGACAGTCCAATAAAGACTAAAAGAAGTCACACCAGATGTGGGCAAATTATGAATAATTTTAATTTACCCATTCGCTAAATAATGAGGATATCCTGGTCCCCTCCTGACCTCTCAGGTCCTGACCTGCCTTTTCTCTCCCTCCTCTGTCACGTGTTTAACTTTGCTTGCCTCCTCCCAGAAGTCGGCGTGCATCTGTCATAAACGGCTGTGTGGCAGGCAGGATAGAGCACCCCAAGGCAGACACCAAACACTGACTCAAACTCAGGTGGAGGTTTATTCACACTCAATAGGGAACACACAACAGGCAGGGTACAGAATGACATTAGACAGACAACACAACAAGAGGCACAGAAAACACAGGACTTAAATAACAAAAGGGCTAATGAGGGGAGTGGAAACAGGTGGAAAAACAGGTGATACGAATTACCAGACGAGCCCAGGGGAAGCAAAAACTGAATACAACGGACAGGGACCAGGTGACTATCAAAATAAAACAGGAAGTCACAACAGGGAACAGAGACACCGACTTGACACTGGAAACACAAGGAACTAGAAAACAAAGCAGCACCAAACCCTACAGTCAAAACCCAAAACAAAACAGAAAAGCCCAGAATACAAAAACACGGGGTCCACAGGACCCCAGACCGTGACAGCATCATATGTTTGTAAGATTTCAGAGAGGCTGAGTGCCTTTTTAAAAAAAGGCAAACGTTAAACTGGATCATCTCATCAATCAGAAGACAGGATGAGCACCATTTCTTAGAACAATTGTTTGGTTGTGCTGTAGCAACTGGTGAGCCATGCTCTTTTTTTAACACTGGCTATAAAGTTATATTTTTCACACGGTTGAGCACATTTATATAGTCAATGCAGAACAAAAGAGTGAGAACATTTGGCGGGAAAAATCTAAGACACAGATGGGAGAACACAAAAGGCAGAGGAAGAAGGAAAACACTCAGAAAGACAAGGGCAAACTCAGAACATACACACACACACACACACACACACATATATATATATATACATACATATATATTTATTCATTTATTTATTTTAATATTTTTTTCAGAGCTTTGTGTTCAGCCTATGGAAGCAGAAAGGTTCATTTGAAAATATAACTTGAAACAGTTATTTCCCTGCACCCCTAACGGCGTTACAATGGTGACAAATCCAGCAGAAGGCTATTGTGAGTTAATGGGCAGAGAAGCACTTATCTGTTCAAGTGGCCCAGAAACTTTGGATGGATGAATTAAAGTTTTAGCAAAAGGGATCTGAAAGCTCAAAAAAACACTTAAGAGATGTGCTGGGAGGCTGTTTTGCTCGGATGCTTGGATGAGTGTCCACAGACAACAAGTCTTAATTTGTCCTGTTGCCCTGTGATGAACTCTATTTTCAGCATGTACTGCTTACTCACTGCAGCCTTTCAAACATCAAACACAACCCCATCAAGAGCATCTGCTGTTTACTGCAGCGAGGATCATATAAGCATGTGTTCCTTGCTGCATTGCATTTTTGATGCAGCTGCTACTGTTGGTGCCAAAATATAAGGATCTGTGTTGATGCTTCAGTTCTTATCATGTCTGTCACACATGGAAGACATGCCCATTCACTGCTTGCACCACAGTTTGCAAATGGGTGAGTAAAAATCACAGATCTGTACGGTGGGGATAATAAAGGAATGTCAGCATCCTGATGAGTGGACAGGATAAAAGCATTCAGTAATCACTGTTTTCTTTGTAAATTTTGGCTTTTGCACTGAGCAGATCAGATAGAAATAACCGATAAGAATTACGGTTGGAATTATAACCCTGACAGTTTAAAACAATGCTGTACCGAGACAATTTGACACCCTGTCACTGAAAGCATTTTTGCTCTGTTCTGACTTAGAGAAGATCACTATTTTTGTCTGTTTGAAACACGGAAGCCTCGCGCACAAAACTGCAACTTTCCACCTCAACTTTCCACCTCAAGTCAGGAAAAGTGAATCATTACTCTTCACCTCTTCCCCTCTTTTGGTCACATTCTCACCCACGCACTTGTCATCATATTGTGATGAGCTGCCTACCTTGCCTGCAGCATTCTTCTGCAAATGTTGGAGAATCTTCGGGAAGAAAAGGAGTGCTGATATTTCACCATTTTCTTGACTTTGCTATTTTCTACACATATTTAGTGAGTTATACAAGCCGGATCACGAGCAAAAAAACAGTGTTAAGGCATTGTGCAGCATATTATATAGCTTTTTATCTTCATATTTATTTTCTTGAGCCTTTAACTAAAGGGGTTATTAACCTGAACAAAATCAAGCAGACCATCTGCATACAAAGAACAGTTGTTGGTCAAGTAGCTTTCAGTTTCCCAAGTTCTTCTCAACTATCATATAGCAGATGATCAGGTCAGAGGACAGAGGTGGTTTGCTGGTTTCCGCTGTAGAGTTTTACAGATGTGTTTCACCAGGTTGGACCCTCTTTTCTCTTTAGACCTGAATTAATTCTAATAGCATATATTCAACTAGGTGTTGGAAGCATTCCTTATAGATTTTGGTTCATATCACCGCATTAGCATAATGCACTTGCTGCAGATTTGTTTGGCCTCGCATCCATAGTGTGAATCCGCCATTCCACCACATCCCAAAGGTGGTCTACTGAATTGAGATGTGGTGACTGTGGAGGCCATTTGAGTACAGTAAACGCATTGTCATGTTCAAAAAAACAGTTGGAGGAGATTTGAGCTTTGTGGCAGGGATGCTTCCAGCAGGAAAACACACCGTCAGAGGATGGGCACACTGTGGTCATAAAGGGACGGACGTGGTCAGCAACAATACTCAGGCAGACTGTGGTGCTTAAACGATGTTCAGCTGGTGCTAAGGGACCGAAGGTGTGCCAAGAAAATATCCCCCACACCATTACACCACCAGCACCAACCTGAAACACTGATACAAGGCAGAACAGATCCGTGCTTTCATGTTGTTTACTCCAAATTCTGACTTTACCATCCCAATGTTGCGGCAGAACTCAAGACTCCTCAGACCACATAAAGTTTTTTCAATCTTCTGATGTCCCATTTTAGAGAACCTGTACAAATTACAGCCTTAGTATAGAATAGCGCCCAATGTGAGCTTCTCCTGCTGTAGCCCAACTGCTTCAAGATTCAAAGGTATTGCATATCCATTGATGATCTCCTGGATACTGTGGTTGTAATTACTGTAGGTTTCTTGAGTTACTTTTGTCTTCTCATCAGTTGAAAGCAGTTTCCTCTGACCTCTGACATGGCATTTTCACCCAGAGAACTGCTGCTCACTGGATATTATTTCTTTTTTAGGCCGTTCTTTGTATACCCCAGAGATGGTGTTTGGGAAAACCCCAGTAGATCAGCAGTTTCTGAAATACTCAGACAAGCCTGGCACCAACAACCATCCCACATTCAAACTCACATTCAAATTGTCCCCATTTTGATGCAGGTTGTCTTGACCTTGTCTACTTGCCTAAATGAACTGATTAACTTATGTGATTGGCTAAGCATATACTTGTATTAACAAGTAGTTGAACATTGTACCTGATGAAGTGACCAGTGAGTGTAAGTGCTACTTTTCATACAAAGTCAGTGTGAACAGCAAAATTCTCATGATCATCCCAATTAAGCTTGTTTGCATACACTGCAGGATTTTGGATAATCATAACAGCTTCTGTTTAATGTGCATTTAAACATCCCTGAACATGAAAATCATATTTGCATGATTGATTTAAGAAAAAAATCCCTGAATGTTGCTATTGTGGAGAAGAAAGACTTCAATATTATCTGTAAACTTAAATACATCAAACACAAGCTAAATTGTTCTCTAGAGGACCAGGCTAGCTTGAAAACATCTAGCAGCACTCTACTACTGCATAAAAATGATCTAATCAATCAGACTGCATTTATCTGTCACAAGCTTGTACATATGGTGGTTTGCAGTGTTTGTGCGAAAGAAAGGCTGGCTTCAAGACACTGTTATGTATATATGAGTCCATGCTTCTTGTAATCTTATCAGATTGTGAGCAAACACGGTTTCTGACGTTTGGTGCACAGTGCTTTGAACTGAGATTTCTTGCAATGACTGTCATATACAGTATTTGGTTATATGTGTGGTCTCCAGCGAATAACACTCGCTTCGTATTAAGCTCTTCCCCCACTGAGCAGCCTTCCTTATGCAGACCTCTCCTCCCTTTTAATTTTCCCTGCTTCCAACCCTTTGAACCAAGCGTTGGTTCGTTCATTAATATTTATTTCCCTTTACATCACTTTGATGGTGGAGCCTTTTAAATGTTTAATTTGGTTCAGGGCCATTAAACAGTAATGCTGGAGTCTTTTAATTCTAATGTACACATTATGCCACAGATTGAACACAAACTGTGTGGACATGGCCTCTACGCTCTGCACGATGGTGGCCAACTGTTCTTGTGTCCAGCCCGTCACGTACTGATGTTGGTCAGAACCAGTGGGGGTCACATTTTAATACACTGCTTACTTCTTTAAGACCCTTTCTTAAAGTACAGAATAGTTTAAAAAGATGCCCCAGAATTCCTTCACTGAGGGATGTCATTAGCCAGCAAGTAAAAGGCTTTCTGCAGAGATTTTAAAGTTTTCTTTGGAAACTGGCTGCTTTGTCGTTCATTTTCAGTCCTGTCTTTGAACAGGAACATTCCTTGTAGAGGAATGCTTTTTTGTTTGTTTGTTAAGCCAGTTAGGACTGACTTGTGAATCATTCAAACATTGAAAAAGGACCTAACTCAAGTGATGAACCAAGACAATGTAGCAAAGAACCAATTTTAAATTGTAGCTTTGGGCACTTTGTTACTAGCAATGTGTCACAAACTTGTTTGTGTCACAAATTTGTGCCCATTTCTTTAGTTGAATCTATGAAAAATACCAAAGATAACACAGTTTGAAAGGCATAAAATTGTAGTTTTGTGTCAACAAAGCGCCAACAAGAGCTATTAGCCAAGAACTTGACATATCCCTGCATGGTGTGTACCGTGTCCTTGAAAAATCGAAACTGGGCAAGCAAAGGACAAAAGAGGAAGTGGCAGGAAGGAAAGTCATGTCCTTAAGAAATAGGTGGAAAGAATCCAGTAAGGCTCTATCGTGATTTGGGGGCTGCATCTTCTCAAAATTGAGACACACCATCAGATTTGGATCCATCATGCAATAACATCTGGGAAGCATCCGATTTATTTTTCAGCATGACAATGGTCCCAAACACACTGCCAATGCAGTAAAAGCATACCTGGACACAAAAACACACAGCGGAACACCATCAGTCAAGGATTGGCCTCCACAGAACCCAGAGCTCCACATTATTAAACCAGTGTGGAATCATCTTGACAAAGAAGAGAACAAGAGGCTGCCAACATCCAAAGAAGAGCTTTGACTCGTCCTGCATGAACTATTCCTGGAGAGCACTTAAAGAAAATAAAAAAAAGTCTCTAAGAGAGTTCAGGCTGTATTGAAGAATAAAGGTGGTCACAACAAATATTGACTTTCACACTTGTTAGACTTGTACAAGCTCTGTTTTTTGACCGTATTTGCATGCATGCTTGCACATGTTTCAGGATATTGCTCCATTTATTTTCCAAAGCAAAATAGTTAAAAAGTGAGGCGTGCCGTAAGATTCTTGCACAGTACTGTTTATACATGTGTGCACAGGCCATATGTGATTGCACATTTACACATTGCACAAACATAGTATACATTTGCACATAACATAATGTTAAAGACAAATAAGGCCTCTGAGTTTTTTTTCTTTCTTGAGCGTACCAAAGCCAGTGATAAATATGTGTGGTATTACTCTCCTCACTTGTCTTTATCTTTACACTGAGAGGATTTTCTTGTTAGACCGCATCAAACACACGTTCCATTCCCTCACTGGTATCCCCACTCACACCAGTTCACATGTCTGTCTAACTGCTGGACTCAGTTCTTTCCTACTAATGCATCCCCACCTCTTTACTCTGTACTCCGACATCAATTGAGATGCACCACCTTTAAAAAAATTACATTAAGTAAAATACTGGTTAGAGGAGAGGCGACAAATAAGCCTCTCACAGGAGGTTGCAAAAATACACAACAGGGCCATAATCAAGCAGTCACGGGGAGTGTTACACAACCTGTAAAATGTGTTGTATAATATGTCCAGTTGCTTTGGAGGAGCTTTGAGAAGTCATTTAAATAATGTTGTAAGATGTAGGTGTCATGGGGTCTAATGAAAGATGTCATCACGTTGCATTATGGGAAATTTAAGACCCAATTTTTTGGAGCTTGAGCTTCAAAAGTTTTGACTGTCATTTTTAAACTTGTCTCTGCAAGTTACTGCACCACTGGAGTACTCTTTTTAAAAGTCTGGTGTGTTTATTCATAAACTTTAGAGCCTTTTCAAAGAAAAGCAGGGCAAGCAGCAAAAACATGTTAGGGATTCTCTTTGACTTCGTTCTGCAACAGGAAGCTTTTTATGTATTTATTTATATTTTACAGGTGATCAATGTTTTGGAAAGGAATGATTTAGCTTTGAAAAACCATAACCATCACTTACGCTGCTGTTGGACTACATGTGTTTTATGACTCTGCTGAAAGCCTCAGCTGGCCTATGTGAATGAAATCTGTATCCAGTAACTGGATGCAGGAGGAAATCTGGTGGGACTGCAAAAAGATGACACAGTTACAGCAAAATCAATAAAGTCTTTAATGAGCCTGAGTTTGACTGAAACAACACATCTGTTAAAATAAAATTATATCTATAAAATTCAAAAGATTTGTGTAATTACTTCCAATTATTTGACTGTGAAATAAACTTACAAATCATCTGACTGATTTCCAGTCACGCAGGCCTAAATAAATCTGCATGTTTGCAGTTCGTGTGAGGATTTATGGTACCCTGCTTATCGAATCTTTCACTTTAAAGGGACAGCATGCACGGTGTTTTACATCCTTTTTTCCACACAACTAACTCACACCTTTGAAGGAAAGCCAAATAAAAATGTAAGTATAACAATATTTCCAACACATATGCTCAAGTGCAGAGCTGCTCACATTTTATTCGCATTTTAAAGTTGAGCTCGAGCGTGGGGAATACACCATAAACACCATCTCTCATTACCTTTACTTACTGTTCACCCTCAGCGTGTAAACTAAACTAATACACATCAATTAAGACTGATATGCAACCCTCCATCCAATAAACCCATTATCCTCCAAAAGACTTATTTTTTAAAATTCATTTTAACTTCACTTTTTGATAAAATGGCAGTCCTACTCAAGCACCTCCCTTTATCAGATAGAGTACATGGTGTATTATTCCTTCATTCTGACTTTCCAGCCCTGTGAGTGAGAAGCAAGCTGAAAAAAAAGCTGTGTTAGAGGCCACAACACTGGCCACCCGTATATCACTTGATAGTATGTGCAGAGTGTGTTTGTAGCTGAGGGCAAGCACACACAATGTACAGAATGCTTTGCCCAGTAACTACAGCAAGAAAGATTTAAAATGCCAAGTTAAAAAATTCTATTAGCACTTAAACTGACGAGTATGAGAAAACTTACAATATTAATGCTGGATTATTCTTGGAATATGAAACAGTGATTTTAACATCGAGCAATAAAACTGAAAAATATGCCCACCCCAAGGTAAAGTGGTTGGTAAATCTAATAAAACAGCTGTCTGCTTCAAACTGTACACATAAGCTGTTCCAAAAAATTAAAAGACCTTGTATAAAGATCTAATAAAATCAGCCATAAAAAAATTCATTACTTATTAAGTCACAAAAACAAAAAAATATTTATAGAGACACAATGTATCACACATGAAGTACACTACAGTCTAGTTACTAGAGAAAGTTACTCAGCTACAAGAGACAAAATGTTACATCTGTTAATGAATTTTCTCACTCAAAACAGCCTAATCCTCATATACTGTAACAACTAACCACACACAGTCTCACAGTTCAAATGATTTTTTACCCAGATTTTGCTTTCTTTGCTTGGTTTTGTTTTGTTTGAGTTCTATTTAACATGTGGAAGCCCAAAAAGTAACGGGGTTGCATGCACTGTGTTGCGGGCAACACAATGACCAACTTGAAACATTTCCTGAGTGTAAAGTGTCATATTTTCAGTAAGTGTCATTGGGGGGGGGGGTCTTTTCTTTTGACCAATGAAAATTATGGTTACTGCACATCTCACAGTTTTAGCTCGGTACTTCATGTCCTTTCAGTTTATAATCATTCTTTACCATGATTTTGTCACAGCATTATTTCGCATGTGTGTATGTAGATGATACAGTTGTGTATCTGTCTGATGGAACATTTTCATATTCAAAGCTATTGCAGCACAGATAATGTTCAACTTAATACTTGGGAGTGTTTAGACACATATTTCAGTAATTTCCCTTATGCAAAGCAGATATGCTTTTGTATAGAGCTGTTTCTTCATGCAACATGAATGCATTTTGCTAGTGCTATACAGGTGTTAACATCACCACAATGTATTTTCTTATTTCCCCGTCTATTTATTTAGCTCTCCAAAGTACAATGTTTGTGTTTTGAGCCTTAAGTAGCTGAAAAGTGAATGGTGACTTGGATGACTGAACTGCTTCTGTGCTGCTCCTTCAAAAAGCTTTCTATTGACAGAGGATGAAAGTCCAACTTGAAACAGTGTCTGTATAGTGATGAGGTGGGTAGTCAGGGGGGTGAGGTGCCTTCAGTTGTAGTTTATACTCTTTGGTATCTTCATTATGATTGGCTGTTATAATTGGCTGCAACTAGATCAATCACCTGGCTCTGACTTTGATGGTAGAGTTGTGTTTTACCTAGGTGTCCTTGGGTAAAACACTGAATTCCAAGTTTTTCATTCACCCATTTGCCAGTGTTATTTTTATTACTTTTTTTAATTGGTTATTTTTTCAAAGTAACTTAGTTCATTACACTGCGTGTGCATTAAAGTAGTTTTGAGTTGCGACATAACATTGCCTGAAATGCATTGTTACACAATTACCAGCTAACGAGGTCATATATGCGATCCTTCTTTTAGTGTTTAATGATGAAGACAAAGCCAACAACACAAATAAAAGTTGAAAAGCATCCTGAAGTAGAATCACCACAGTGATGTACAGGCAGAAATGGCAGCACCAATGCTACAAGGGTCACTGCTCATCACTGCCTTTGTTACCCATTGAAGATAAGACTCACTCTGAGTTCCTCATTGGCATTGCTGTATGAAAGTAATCTTGCGGCCCAGCACAGATTGACTGTAATCGAAGGTTTGCAAATAAATGCCCTCTAATTTAAATGTAGATAACTGCCATCTTTTTGCAGTCAATCTGAATCAGTCTGTGCCAGTGAGCCCAACTATCTGCATTGCCTCTCTTTGCGGTAGGGGACTCAACTCAGGTGGTTGCCAACTGGTTGTGTTCTAGTTTTATTCCTATATAAAAGTAAAGTTGTTAAGCACTTGCAGTACATCACTATTTACAGAGGAATTTCTGGATTTCTGTTTCAGACCTATGAGGTTCTGACGGGACCCTGTATATATGTAGTTCATGTATATTTCTGTTTAATATCAATTTCTTTGTATATAAATGCCGATCTATTTTTACTGATTTATCACAGTTAATTGCTGTCTCACAAACAGACTGCATGTAATTGCCACCTGGACTCTATTTATATTCATATCCTCTACTCATATTGCTATTTTGTTGCTGTTTTGATGCACCAAAATCATTTTGAAGACTGTGAGTGGTCTCAGACCTGGTCTCCATGTTCTAAGGAATCATTTAAAGGGAAATGAGATTACAAGTTTATTGCATACAGTTGCAATAATTTTGTTCATGCCACAGTCTCCAGCCACTCTTTTCCCTACCGTGACTGCAGCATTAGATTTATAGTGCAATTGTTTCTGTCCTGGACGCTGTTTGCACAGTAGTTGTAGATCACTCCACTATTTTTGGGAGTTGGGTGAAATGCCTTTTTAACATATTACATCCAACACTGGGTTAGATGTAATGTGTTCACACGTGCAATGTAAAGCCCCTTATAGTACTAAGGTTTAAAAATGCTATAAGTGCAAAACATCTTTTTTTTATCTTTGCTTTGTGCACCACCAGCAACAAGTGAATTACGCTCACAAAGTATTTATTGCTCTGAATTATTGGCACAATTTGGCTTTGGCATGTGCTAAAAGAAAACAACCTTAAAATGAAATCAACCCCAAATGAGTCACTCAAACCAAAAAGCACAAACCTGTTATCTAAACAGTCTAAACTCATGGGGAGAGAAGAGAGGATTTCTGAAATAAAGTTAACCCACACTTGCTGGTCCCATTGATGCTATATGTAAGTAAAAGAGGTAAAAGAGGTGGAGAGCAATATGCCAACAGGCTGGCTGGAGGTGGCAAAAGGAAACCTACTCCAGGAAGCTTCTGGTCTGGAACAGACCCTGTTTAGTGAATTTACATTGCTGTGTTTCTATGGCTGACAATAAAACATTACAATAATAAAACATGGCATTTGTTTTCTTAATACTGACTTCATCTTTGAGAAAATCAAAGATGATAATAAGAAGCACAATAAACAGATGTTGAACTGACTTTAGCGTGATAATTAAGATCCTGATGGTTGGGGTAGGAATTATCAGACAGCTGTTACAAAAAAAAAAAAAAGAAAAATACGTGTCCTCATTTAAAAATGAGTTGAACAATTATTTGAGATGTTGGAGTAAATAAAGAAGAAAGGGCTTGCTTAGTGTAGATGTCAGTGTTTTCTGTGTGTGTGTGTGTGTGTGTGTGTGTGTGTGTGTGTGTGTGTGTGTGTGTGTGTGTGTGTGTGTGTGTGCGTGTGCGTGTGTGTGTGTGTGTGTCCATCACTTCATTAATGAGCACCTTCCAGGCAGGTTTCTGTGATGAGGACGGGTGCTCTCCTTTCCACAGGGGG
>VUQK01027319.1:0-14538 GCA_015106715.1 Bujurquina vittata | reverse complement strand
GTTCCGGTCTAGTTTGCATCCCCAGAACCAGAACCAGACATGGAGAAGCAGCTTTCAGATTTTATGCACCTTTTATCTGGGACAAACTCCCAGAAAACTGCAAAACAGCTGAAACACTAAATTCCTTTAAATCGAGGCTGAAACCACCTGTTTAAAGCTGCTTTTGATCAGTAGGTCCCAAACAAATCCAGATGAAAGCTGCTCCAAACATAATATCTTATTACACACTCCCTCTGATTATCACGTGTAACTGCTTGATTATTTCTATGATTATGTGTGATGATTTGATGTTTTGATGATTTGTTGTGTACTAAATTGATGTTTTAAGCTTTTCATGATTTTAATGCACATATGTTTGATTGTCTTATGATGTAAAGCACTTTGAATTGCCTCGCCGCTGAAATGTGCTATACAAATAAATCTTTACTTACTTACTTTACTTACTTACACATTAATTAAAATTACATTTTCCATTTCAGGCCATGACTTGCTAAAACCTTTGAATTTTCAGCAATAGTCTGTTAAACTATAGTTGAACTCTGAACATCACACTGTTCTAATAAATCTGCTTCTTGTCCAGTTGTTGCCCAACAAGGACATAGATTTATATGAGCTCTCTAAATCAACATTATGATCAATATTAATTAATCATGGTGCGTTCAACATTCAGTACCAAACATATTTTCTTTTACAAGGAGAGCGCTGTAAGTTCTCCATAGGCTACTCTTTTTAATATTTGTCATTTCTTTTATTCATTCATTTTGTCCACAAAAAACACTGCCAGCTCTGACAGGCAGGAGGGGGAAGGGGGGTAAGAAAAAAGAACAAATAAGGGGACAGACCTAGGTATACTTATATATACATACACATATATATACACACATTTACACATACAAACACACACAATCTTGCTTTATGTTTTAATGTGTGTCTCTGTCATAAAAAATACTCAATAATGAGGGTAAGAAGCCGTAACCACGCCCCCGGGAGCTAGGGACAAACAGGGAAAGACCTAGGGGACCTGTGCCATCCACACCCCATCTGGAAGTCAGGAGACCTGCGCCCACACATCTCGATGACATCCACAAGCACACCCCAGAGGAGGAAGGAGGGAGACCCTAGACGGAGCTCCCACAGTCTAAAGGCAACAGCCCCAGAGAGCCAGAGGCAATGAGCAGCCCATAGGTCATTGGTCATAGAAATCCTAAACAAGGAGGAGTAAAGGAGTTACACTGGATCACTATCCAGGTAATAAATATGAAAAATATGATGCCTTTAAGGGCAGATATACTGTAATAACTACAAATCACTGTGATACTGCAGTGTCAGGGTGGTATTTGACCTGAAAGTAGGAGAATCTCCTCCTTCACAGTACCGTGGGTGGTCACATTCAGTTCCATTCAATTCAGTTTTATTAATATAGAGCCAAATCACAACAACAGTCACCTCAAGCTGCTTTATATTGTAAGGTGAAGACAGAGAAAAAAAAGAGTGCAAAAGATTATTAATAACTAATGATTAAACACAGAGGGGTGTATAAACACATAGAGAGTAAAAAGAGGTGAGCGGAAAAAAAAAACAGTGCATCTTGGGAACCCCCCAGCAGCCTAAGCCTGTTGCAGTGTAACTGAGGGAGGGTTCAGCGTCACCTGATCCAGCTCTAACTAAAAGCTTGATCAAAAAGAAAGTTTTAAGCCTAAACCTATAAACAGAGAGGGTGTCTGTCTCCCAAATTCAAACTGGGAGTGGGTTGCACAGAAGAGGGGCTTGAAAGCTGAAGGCTCTGCCTCCCATTCTACTTTTAAATACCTTAGGAACCAAAAGAAAGAAGTTTGAGACTTTGTGAGAGCAAAGTGCTCTGTTGGAGTGATATATGAGGTCTTTCAGATAAGATGGGGCCTGATTATTCAAGTTTCTTTTATGTGAATAGAAGGATTTTAAATTCAATTCTGGATGTAACAGAAAGACAATGATAAGACGCCAATGTGGGAGAAATATGCTATAAAATGGGCACGTTATTAGAGTTCCACTGTATGTCCCAGTCATGGTTCTGTTTTGTAAACCCCAACTCTAACTTTTTTATGCTATGCAGTACACATTTTTCTTATTAATTGAATTTTTGCTACAAATCAGTCATTTTACATGCCACTGATTCAAACAGGCATCTCTTCTGAAATGTTATGATGATGGATAGGCATGCTGGAAATTATATTACTTGTGCTTCCTGACCTTGCTCCCTGTCATTTGTGCATAATGCCTGCAAACCAATCAATCATGCAACAATTTGTTTTTGAGCGAGGGTCTTATAGAGTAATTAGTGCAGCGACATTTTAAATTATGTTTAGCAAGCAAAGCAAAACAGTGGAGCTCCAAACAGGACAGAGAGAAGAGAGCAGGATGAATATACTTGAGCATGATTTGAGCAGTGTTATCAATGACTTTGCTGAGCACAAGGCTCAAAAAATGAAGTTCTGATAGGTGAGTTTGTCTTTGTGCTGTTGTATTTAACAATCAATTGAATTAAACATTGTTACCACTTATATGCTGAAAAGTAATACCGTAATATGTATATGTCATATGCCTAAAAACTGGTCCACTGGAAATGATTGTTGAATGAACAATTCTATAAATAGTGTGCTGAGGGTAACCCATCCAGTCAGTTTCTTGTGTCTTGGTCTTCAGCCAAGACACTGGAGGGTCTCCACCGCTGGCCATCCAGCCGACCTTCTGAACTGATTTGCCTGCACTGCTGGCCAGTTGGCCTCCAGAGTTGCTCCATCTCTGCCGCTTGCCACCTGGCCGGCCTCCTAAACTGCCATGTTCCCTGTATCTGCCCCATGGCCAGGCCAAATACCCTGGACCATTCTGTGTTGGTATTTTTTTGTATGGTCCTGCCTTCCTGGGCCCCCTCCACTCATCAACTGGGCTTTTTCTTGGGATGTCTTGAAGCCTTCCCTTAAGGGAACCAGGGCTGAGTTTTGTGAGTTTGTGATTTTGCATGTAAGATATTCTAGGTAAAATAACATAGCAAGTATACTTAAAAACACACATACAAAAAATTAAAAAATAAAACCAAAATCAGAATACAAATGAACATCAATTGAAACCGAGAATCCAAATAGAAGCAAGAATCCAACAGAACACCTCTGGAACATTATGTTTGTCCATCCGACTCCAAGTTGAACCTCAGACTATCTAGGAGCTCACTCATGCTCTGGTCCAGATCTAGGAGGAGATTCCCCCCAGGACACCATCTGTGTTCTTATCAGGGGCATCCTCCAATATCATCAGGCATGCTAAGGATGTAAATGCAGTGCATCTTTTAGCATGCAGCGTGCAGGAGTTCTCACTCTTATTTTCTCTCTGAGCTTCTGCACATTCTGAACCAGTTACATTGAAGCAAAACAGAGACGAGACTAGACAGTCATTCACAAGTTTTGGTACGATAATGAGCATACTGCAGTTGGGGGAAGGTTGCTCTCACCCCCATGCTTACCCACACCTCCCCCAGCCATGCACTGCCTACCAGCCAGCCTCCCAATCAATCCTCCATCCCCCATCACAGGCAGCCACCCAGCTCCTCTTTCCTCTTTAAAAACAAGTGACTTTCAGAGCAGCCTGGAGCTGTGTGTGTGTGTGTGTGTGTGTGTGTGTGTGTGTGTGTGTGTGTGTGTGTGTGTGTGTGTGTGTGTGTGAGAGTGAGTGAGAGAGAGAGAAACTTGGAGATGAATGGCTCAGTGTTTTTCACACGGATGTGAATGCAGTGCATTCCCCTTGACCGACAGGCATGCTCATTCACACTCTGCTTTCCCACTTTTCCATCTCACTTCTCTGTCATCCTGTTATGAATACAGGCTTGTGCTCGGAAACTAACACACAAATCTGAACAAACAGCAGCACGGAACACGGTGTTGCCTTAAAAGCAGTCCAACATTAAAAGCATGTACCACTCAAAGCTAGACTGTTCAAAGCATGCTTAAGCTAAACACATAGTGGTCTGCAAGAGTATATTCAGACATGTTCCAGCTTGTCCCTACCCTTTTCATTGACTTCCTTTGTTTGCTGCTGGAGCACTGGCAGAATCCCCCCTGGTATTAAACAGTATTATCAGGACTTCTTTTTCCCCAAGTTTTCTGTGAGTTTGATTTTAAGGAAACACGTGAATAAATTAGTGAGAAAGATAACAAATGCTGGAGAAATTAGGGCTCACTAATTGTTTTGACTGTAAACACTGTAGACTGCTTTAGCTTTAGCAACCCACCTGAATACCTCCACAATACTTTGGAGCCATGTGTTTCCAGTATTTTCCTCTACCGTTATCAGGAAGTACTCAGATCCTTTGCTTGATACTAAAATTGTAGAAATACTGCTTTACACATGAAAGAACCAAGAAGCTCATTCGTGACCTTCACTGATGCTATTCTCAAACCGCACCATTCATCTGCAAGTGATCACTGTTTTACAACTACTCTTTCAAGACTTTTTGAATTGTGAGGAAGGCAGCTGGATATTGGTCTACATTTAACTAAGACGGCTGGATCAAGTAAAGGCTTTGTAAGTAGTGGTTTCATTAGAGGCATTTTGAAAGCCTGTGGTACAGATCCTGGTAATAGAGATAAACTGATCATATTTAAAATTGAATGAATTAATGGTGAGACGTCTTTGAGTAGTTTTGTGGGTGTGGGGTGTTTAGTTTGGAAAAGTTGATAGGAAAGTCATTAAAAGTTGCTATACTTAGCAATAGTACATCTGTGGGATGGCTGTGGATAATTTCAATTTAAGATTTAAAATTTTATTCACAAAGAAATTCATGAAGTCATTACAATTTAAAGGAGCACTCCACTGAACAGAGCTTTGACTCTTTGCCAAAGACAAGAGAAGCCTGACCTGTTTTCCTCTTTCAGTGATGAAGAATCATATATTCCAGCCTTAAGGTGTGCATTTCTGAGCTACACCAGGGAGTCAAACCTCTCAGATTTTTTGCTTTCTGTTTCAGAGGCGCCACAGTATGCACTGTTGTACAACGGCACTAATAAGAGAATTGACAAGGCTTAAGCTCAAAGTGCAGCTTTATTGTTGCGCAATCATATGTCCAAAACACAAAATCCCAGAGTCGGGGCGGTGTGTCATGGCCCTGGGTTTGACCAAATGTTTTGTGACTTCTGAGTTTTGGTGTTTAAGAATTCTTTACTATGATTTTCTATGTTCTGGAGTTCTGTTTTTTCTCCGCCTTTCCAGCTGAGTAATCGTCTGTATCGTACCTGTTCAGGTGTCTTGTCTGGGTCTCTGTGTTTGTATCTTCATTTGTTCATGCCTCCCCCTGTCTCGTGTTAAGTCTGCGTCTCTGTTCCTGAGCTTACATGTTTCCTCTTTTACTTTGCCGGTCTTTGTCTCTCGCGCTCTCTGTTTAGTTTTAGTTCCCAGTCTTGCCTGTGTGATTACCTGTTCCCTCATTTTTACCTTTGTTCCTTGTTGTGTCGACATCTCTGGCTCCCAGTCCACTGTGTGCTCCCCTGTCTGTATTCTGTTTTTGTGTAGTGTTTCTAGTTTGTGCTGCTGGCCCCGATCAGCTCGGTGAATTCTGTTCTCGGCAATAAAGCTGACGTTTCCAAGTCCTGCTCGGTGGACCATCTCCTGCCCACCACACAGCTAACAGTGACAGGCGGTGCTGGAAACAGCAAATTGAACACCTAAGAGACAAGAGGGGAAAATCACTAACAAAGGTACACTTGCAGGGAACATAAACAACGACATGAACTAAGGAACATTGAGACCTTAAATACACGCACAGCAGGTAATCAGGGAGAGTGAGACAGCTGGCGAGGATGAGGCACTTGTGACCAGAATCACAACAAATGAGACACGGGAAGCGAAACTCAGTGCAACACACAAAGACTGACTCTCAGAATAAAACAGGAAGTGATGACAAAACCGGGAAGACTAAGACAAGACTTAAACACAGCGGGAAAGAAAAACTCTGGATCAATGGAACTAAAAACACTCTGTACAGCAAAGAGACAACACACGAAACCATATAAACATTAAATAAACCAGGGAGCGCTGAGAATAACAAATAACTAATCTAATGCACTAAGAAATAAGAACATGAGCAAATATACTAAGGAGGAAAAGACACACACAAAAAAAATATATGATCATAAGGCAACCAAGAATCTCAGAGTCCAAAACTCAAACCCTAGGCCACAGACCCAGGACCAGGACAGCGGGCTCATCACATTTTGACCAAAGCCAATTAAGTCTAATTGTCTTTGTCCGTATTTTGCAGGAATGTTTTGGACATACGTTTTGTAAATATAGCTTCTTTACTTTGCCAGTTGGATTATGAGAATCTTTGCAGCATCAAATAGAATCAATTCAGTGAGCTGAAATAAAAATGACTGAAAATACGATTTTATTATTTTCACTCTCTTGATTTGTGCTTTAGTATTTGCAGCTCACACAACTCTGTTGCAATGCAAAAAAAGCTGCATACTCTGAATGCAAATGTTCCTGATAAATATACATGATTATAATGAGTGCACACAGTGAGAACAGAACACGGTGGGGGTGGGGGTAACAAGTGCCATGGTGGGTGGGGCTGAATGTGATCTTTGAAGTTTATCTAGCTTCAGCCCTCATTACAGCAGAATTAAGAGGGGGTGAGATAAAAGGCTTCTTTTCACAAGAGAGGACAAAGATACAGAGGGAGAGAGACCCTTCTTGAGGATGAAAAGTGTGTGGAGGAGGTTTTGTGAGCCCTGTGTGGTCTCTGTTGATATGTGTCTCTAAACTGAGCAGTGGATAAGGACTGCACCCTGAATCATCCCTCACAGGAAACAGTTCCAGTCACACCAATTTAATGTGTAGTGAGTGCTTATTTCATGCTTCATTATTCTTGTTTGCAACCAGCCAGCCATTGATCATCTATTTATTTTCCCATAAGCTGGTTTTCTGTATTCTCAGGGACATACATTTGCGACCTCAATTAAAAATCTGACTTTTATCCTCTAGATTATTCTGGTAGAAAACTTTTTGAACCAAGATTATGTGAGGCGATAAAGTTTAAGGGTCAAGACAAGCTACTGACAGATGTACTGGATGCATGTTTCCTGTTGGCCAGAAGGGGTCTGCCATAGATCAGCCATTTCTCTGGCAACTAATGCTGTATTCACGAACTGCTGGAAATACCGGCTTCCATGCGGAGACTGCATACGAAATAACGTGGTTTGAGAAAATTCCGTTTGAACAATTGCGCGTTCTACTACTACGATTATGATTATGGTTATGTTTTGCAATGGCCATTCAGATATGGTTAGTCTGGTGGACACAAAAGACAAAACCAAAGTACTTTTAGAAGCACGTCTCACCACTTGAAAAAACCTCCAGACCTTTTTGAGATTTATTTTGAAGCACTCCCTGAAAAGGAAGCGAATGGATGGATGGATGGATGGATGTTTAAAGTTACTTTGATTTTTATGATCATTAGGAAAGGAAAATGCATTTAATAATGGACCAGCCACATCTGTTTAAAAGGAAAAGCTTAAAATGTGTCGGACTTTGACAAAACAAGGATTTTCTGTCACAAATACACAGCGGAAGTTGGTCGCCACTCATTAAAACAGATTACTTTACGTTCGGACTTGGTTTGTACAAAATACGAGGAGGACTTGAACGCAGCGTGACATGGACGCCCCCCTCTCAGAGCGCCAGCCCCCTTTTTACGCCTGTGGCGAGCTGGCCGCGGAGCGGCGGAGCGCAGTGTGCTCGCAGGGCGCATGTGGAGGCAGAGAGCCGCTGAATGAACCCAAGCAGAAGAAACAAAGTAAACTTCGCATTACTTTTTTCCCGCGTGGACTAACGGCGCCTTTTTTCATCAATAAATTTGGCGTGTAAAGTAGCGAAAGTTGGACGGCTGTCAGGGATTCTTTAAAGCATGGATTGAACGGCAGGAATATCGAGGAAGAGCGCTCTCTTCCCTGCTCATTGGTCAGCACAAACACCCGCTGCGGAAAACAACTGGATACTTGACTTAAACTTCACGGTAAGGAGCTAACCGGCGCGCTGAGCGTACACCGGGCACGGTGAGTGAGGCGGGGGCAGCCCACACTCCGGGCTCAAACCAGATTGCGTGTGATTTTTTTCCCTCTAAATGTTCAAACTTCTGCCAGGAATGTAAAGAAAGTGAAGTTCTTCATTATGAGTGCTGGTGTGGATTCTGACTCTGGTTTTAGCGCTCGCGTCCACGCTTTTGCTTTATTATTAATGGTGTAAGAGTTGGAGCAGGTTAATGAGAGCTAGGTGAGCTAACGCTGAAACGCTGGGCTCAAGTCAGTCAATCACTCCGTGCGCGTCCTCCTGGACCCGCGGCTCCAAGGGACAATCTCTTTAATATTATCTGAGGTGTGACCTTCTGTCTTTCTATTCTGTTTCTTTCTTTGTTTTTAACACGAGAAGCATTAGAAGGAGCTGGCAACAATGTATCAAAGCCCAGTTTGATGGCTGCCAATAACTGGGCTCTGGCACCAATCTGGCCGCTTTTAATCGCTCCAACAGCCGTCAGCATTGACCAGCGTGTGAATAACCGGGCAGCCAAGTCTTAAAAATGACTTTTTAATTAGACGCTTCTTATATCTGTTGTGTGAGTGCCAAAATAATCAAAAAGCCTGGTTTAAAAAAATGCCTCATGTTTTCTCTCCGTTGAGCTTTTGGCTTCGTCCATTCATAACAAACAGAAATCTCCATTAACATCCTTCTGCTTACAGATTTACGTGTTTCAAAATCAAAAAACAAGTGCAGCTTTGAACCCAGATTTGTGTTAAATAATTGAATATCATCGTAAGAATAAAAATGCATTTCTCTCAGGGCAAAAATGCTGCCTAGATATACCTCGAAGCAGAAAGTCAGCAGTCTGTCTTATGTTGTTAACCTAGTTGCTTGTTTAAGATGTTACTGCTATCATCAGTGTACACTCAGGTGCAAGTGTCATTGGTGGTACTCCAACAGAGGGAGTGTGTGACCTTTGTCTCATGGGTGATGCTGTCCTCTTCTAGTGTAGTGTCTTCTGCTGCTTCATCACAGAACTGATGGTGTTTTTGTGCCAGGAAATGAGAACACCCCTCGAAGTGACAATGATTGTTCAAGTATTTCAGACTGTCTTTAAAATTGGGAAGACTAGACATCGTGCCTGTTTCTGGAAACGGTCAGTGTCAGAAATAAAAAGTGATTTTCAGATTGTTCGCATTTCTTCAGGGTTTCAGCCAGCGGCACTGTCAGGCCCAGAGACTGTGGTGATGCAGTGTGGAACAATTTAACGTTACAAGTGTTTCCTGTTGTGCTGCCCATCAGCAGAAAATGGGGAAACTAACATTATTGTAGAGAGGAGAGCTGTATGTGCAGCTGATTAGACACACACATTAGCCATTGTTTGTTTTTTAAAGTCATCCCTGGTATATACAGTGAGGGTTGACTTGGCTGAGCTTCTAATGACTGGTGTAAACTCTGTTCTTTGGTTTATTTTGTGTGATAAAACTCCACGTTAATATAATTCATCATGTGTTATTAGCACAGCTTAAAAAAAAGAACAATAATAAAAGGTCCCTTTCAAGGGTTGTGGTTCATGTGAGATTATGGACATTAGTAAGGACATTTGAGTGGGGTAAATGGACTAGTTCTTATATAGCACTGTTCTAATCTAGCCAAGCACTTCAAGTGCTTTATACAAAAAAATTTTTTGAGTTTAGCCGTTCATACAAGCACTGTTTTCTCCTTCAGAGTGCTTTCAATTTAACATTCACACACATTCATACGCCAATAGTTGGGGCCAACAGTTGGGGTTCAGTATCTTCCCTAAGTTTGGCATGCAGAATGGAGCAGCTAGGAATCGAACCACCAACCTTCCGATTAGTAGATGACCTGCTCTACCTCCTGAGCCGCAACCATCCCGAAGGATCTGTCTGACTTAAGGATAGGACATGCTTTCAGTGGCTTTGACCAGCAAAACTAGTAGCTGACACATTCTCCTGCTTGTATCTGCCAGCAGGAAGCTAATCTGTCTGGACTACTGAAATGACCTTTGCCCCCATGTAGATGTCGTTATTATGGTTTCCACATTCAGCCACATTTAGCTTGACCTCCAATGGCAAAGATGGAAGAAATTTTTAATTTTAAAAGGGTGCCAAGTAAAAGAAGCCATTTGTTTTTTCCAGAATTTTAGCTTAGAAAGCAGACAGGAGAAAAACATTGAGATATTTTCATGAAAACGATGCAGTAAGAAATATCAGTGCTTGGTTACCATTGGCTTCAGATGAGTTGTACTAGTGGAATAATATAGTAGCAAGGGATCCTTTAAAAAGTTGTAGGGACAAAACAGCAACTTGATTTCTCAGTATAACTCAACAGGTGTCATGCATTAAAGGAATGACTTACGTTCAGTTAAGTAATATAATTAGCAATCACCTTAACAGAACAGATGTGGTTATTAAGTGTCTCTATAATAAAACAAGACTCGCCTCACAAATTCTCTCACAAGCAAGGTGACAAAGGTCAAAAGGTGAAGGGGGTTGGGTGTTAACTGCTCTCGTTTTGTGTCTAACAAATGGAAGGACTGCAGAGGAGCATGTGGTGTCAAAAGCTTTCATCAGTTCT
Organism: Bujurquina vittata; assembly: GCA_015106715.1. Lineage (NCBI taxonomy): Eukaryota > Metazoa > Chordata > Actinopteri > Cichliformes > Cichlidae > Bujurquina > Bujurquina vittata. The sequence continues at coordinate 3,894 of VUQK01027319.1, read as the reverse complement.
CCGACCTCCCACCAAAATATGCTCTCAGGAAACTATAGTCAGGTAGTGTCATGAGCTGAAGCGAAGGCAAACGCTGCCTGACGAGATAAAGGAACACTTTTGTTTGTTTAGTGTCTGCTGTGACTTTGATGCTGTCACTCCTGTAATGAAAAGGTGGGGAGAATTCAAGGCCAGACCAATGGGTTTGATGAACTGTGACTGGCTGGTCACTGCAGCAGCTCATCAGCTTAGGTGCTGACAAAGCATCTGTGAATAAGGTACAGAGAGGGTAGGACTGTCAAGTGGTTATTGTTGGGGTGTGCTTGAAATGAACAGGTGTCTGTAAGTAAGACAGGGTGTCAAACTGTGACAGAGGAGGAGGGGAAAATGTGATTTTCAGATGGCTTTCTCTGAAGTCTTGCATTTGGTTGTAAAGAATGTAGAAAAACAGGAGGAAATTCATACCTGGCCTCCTTTCTCACCTCTGCACAGCCAGCCCAGTCACAGCTTGATGGTTAGTGTGGATGGCTTGACTGACAGCCACTAAATTTGAACTGTTAATGTGCCACATTAACAGTTCACTCCTCCATATTAAATGTGGAGGGGTGAAAGTGCACTGATGTGAAGGAAAAGTGATGCGCTTGATTTATAACACAAGTAAAAATGAGAGATTCAAAGTGAAACTAAATTCAACATAGAAAATGTTTGCACGAAGAGTTGGAACCTCTGGTACCGGTAGATATGGGATGGACTACAGCAAGAAATTCACTGATGATTGGCAAATGCAGCCCACAGATTTGGTGCACTAAAAGTTTCTTTGCATAGGAAACCTCTGCTAGTAACATTGCACAATAATACGTTGTGAAACCTTTCGAAAAGTGAACTGCTTCTCAAAAGGTACAAAGGCATCTGAGATATTTATGTGCATCTTCAAGGCATGGTTTAACCTAGAGGTGTGTGATTTATCCCCAAAAGTATATGACAATATTTCAAGAAATTTTGTGATGACAATATTTCTGGCAATATAGGAAAAAAATGATGAAAATTTTATTAATTCTTGCAGGCAGTAGCATTTCCAAAGTGTAAGTGATGAAGGGTATTTCCATCCTTCTTTTCCAAAGGGCTACTGTCACTGATGACACACGTCCTATTTGAAGTATGAATCTATTGAAACAAGATACCAGCAGCAGCATTATAGTGCAGTAGTCGTGCCACAGCAGAAGTCAGCTGTAAGTAGCCTAGACATTTTTTTCTGGACATTTTAATTGTAAAATAACAGTTTGCTCGTATCTTTGTAACGCTGAAGGAGTCTGTGCAATAATTTTGCATCATAATAAGTCTAACGCATATTTTATATCTGTGACGTATCTTGGGGCGAGCTTTTAAACCAGCTGCTTAAAGTCCTCTTTTTCCATTATATAACCACATGAGAAATTTCCATCCACCGTTTGCCCTTCCTGTCACATGAAGTGAACTAGTGAGTGCTCCAGCAGCACTCAGTGGAGTCATTTATTTACATTGGGGTTGCGCAGCACCAACTGCTAGTATCTCCTCTTTTGTAGCCTGGTTGTACTTGATGGTATATTTTTACCTTAAGTGGTGAAACACGTTTGTTCTTCCACCTTTAATGGGAACAATTTTCTTGCAGATTTTGCAAAGTACTGTGCTTTCTTGGATGCTCCCTTTTTATATTAAATCGTCATCGGAGGCTCTCAGACGTGCCCGGGTTTGTCTTGTTGCACACGAGGGAATTTAAACACATGGCACTGCTAGAGCAATGAGATTGTGACATTTTTATATTACACAAAAATTTATGCAGGTGTAATTTATTCTAGTTTTGACAGGAGATGACAGGAAAGGGGCACATGTTCTGCAGCCACTTGTCAGCTCAGTAGGGGTCAAAGAAGTTATTTGGAATGACAGCCAAGTCTCAAGATATGGACGCTCATTTTGCCCAGCAAGGGTCGGTGGCTTCTCCAATCCAATGGCCAGATTAAGTACTCAATTTAATTATGTCACTGAGCATTAAGCCAGTAACCTTATCAGAGTGGTCTGGCTGTTTAATGAGGCTTTGTGGGCCAACAGATGCACCAAGATTAAGGACTATATGCTGGTGGTGCAAACCCTGAGAGAAGGGTTAGACGACAGACATGGAATCTGATACCAGGTGCCCCCTACTGTGAGGCACCACCAGTTTCTGAGTAGATTTCTACCACAGATTGATCCACTTATTATTTTTCTAACAAGCAAAATAATTGAAGGGATCCCATAATGTTACAACTAAGACTGTCAAAAAAAAAAAAAGATCATATAGTAAGTTTTAGTGTTGATTAGTATCAGATTAGATACACAGTATCGATATCAATGGTGCCATCTCTGCCTCCAATGGCTGACACGCAACTTCACACAGCATGGCTGCAGGCCAGCGGGCACACAGTCCCTCCCCCCATTAACAGCGGAAGTAGTTTACCTTCACAACACAGAACATCACTTTAGGGGGAATTTTAGCTGAGTATTAAAAAAAACTGGACTTTTAACCAAGTTTGAAATTCTATTGTCGTGACACCCCTAATTACAGCACGATGAATATCTCGACTGGTTGCTACATATGCATTTGAACACCTCTTACATGTTGCTTATGGTGGAAATGAATTCTAAACCTGTAACTGGACAGGATCCTGTTTTTCTGTGCTCATTATTTGAACCAGTAAAGCCTTTTTTTTTGTGACTGAGAATTTCCTTTGATAACACTCCCCTGGATTTAATTAGACAGGGAGGCCTGTTCATTATTCAGATATGTAAATGTAGACCCAGATACGTGCAGTGCTATGGAATGTAAAATAGATTTGAGTGTTGAAACCCCTTTGAAGCAGCAAGTGTAGTGCTCTGTAAGAATGTGAATTATTAACTCATTACACTATGGTGTGTGCTTCCAGCCTTTGCTGCGTACTGCGTGTGTGTGCGCTTACAATTGTTCCCTGTTGAAGGAAGCTGGTACGTTTGCGCAAGGTCAGTCTTGTAGCAGGACTACACGTGACACATGGATTTATCCGAGCACGGTCTACCTCCCGAGCTGACTCTGTTACTAACATCACTGATGCACGTGATGTACAAGAGGATTTATGTTAAAATTTTAACTAAAGATGAATTAGCATGAAGGACTCATAAATCATCTATTATTCATAATATCTAGTACTACTCAGTATCCAGCTGTAGTTGGAAGCTAGCAGTAAGCTAACTACCTTGTTGAAGAATGCGAATCCATGTTCACTTCAGGCTGAGTTGGTCCTAAAACGCAGACATGTACAGCACTACTATAATTTACAAGATGTAAAATTGTATACAATATATACTCATTTCATGTACATTGATAAGCTACTTTGCTAGCTACAGATTTACTGTTGGGGTGACAAACATAGCAGTGCAGGCACTGAATTTGAGATTGAGTGTGGTTTAATTTATTTGTTACGGAAAGGTCTTGATCCTCGAAACATTCATGGAAATCAATGACAGCTGAATGAAATCCCAGGAGGCTTGGACCTGGAAATAGAGGATGATATATCATAACTTAGCAATCAAGCAGGCATAGAGAGGACCAAAGCATCATATTGTATCTTTGCCTGTGCAGCTAAAATCTTGTTAACTTTTGTGGAGCAAACCGCGTTTACATTAAGTGACAATAGAATACGTTTTTTACAATAATTAAGATTTGAAGCAATACCATTTTCATCAGTAACACAGTTACCATTTAATATGGTAACTGCAAAAATGTCAGCCTTAATAAATGATGCAATTAAATAGTTTGACTAATTTTGTGGAATGTCAAAAAGGTCTCCGGTAGAGTGCTAAAATACTAACACTGTGTGTTTATTATGAAAAATATTTTATGGTGGCTTTATAAAATTTTGTTAAGTA
>VUQK01027318.1:15178-25975 GCA_015106715.1 Bujurquina vittata | reverse complement strand
ATTCTTCTTCTTCATCTTCTTTCTCTTCAGCAGAGGGGCGAGGTGGGGAATCGCGGGTGCTGAAGAGAAAGAAGATGAAGAAGAAGAATATGTGTGTGTGTGTAAGTGTGTGTATGTGTGTGTCTTTTGTGTTGCTTGTTAGAGGAAAAACAAGGGTCCAATTCATGAAAAGCTTTACCGAATTTGACACTTAAAATAGCTCTGTTCTATGTGTGAAATCAAAGCTGAATCTTTATGGGATTTATTAAGGGTAAAAATAATTTGCTGATTTCATCCTTCAGTGGATAATCTTCTGTTGCCATGTGAAGATTTCCTGCTTTTTGTTATTGCAAACTGAACATCTTTGGGCACTGTGCAGTCTAGGCCTAGGCTGCAAACCTGAGATAGAAGTTCAAGTCACAGACTTTATAACTTTATAACTAATTGTTACTTGTTTAGGTTTAGGTGTTGAAACGTGACTTAGGGGGAAGCATTTTGCTCATAAGCCAATCTTTGTTGTGAGCAGACATTCCCGACTCTGGTTGCCAAGGAAACCCTCCAAATGCATAAGTGGCCAACTTTGCTTGAAGTTGCTAAATGTCATTGATTTTTCTTTCGCCACCTCACCAGTGTGCTGTGGTGAGGCGTCCCCGGCTTTGCCTGAACAAAAAATGTGCTACAGACATGAAATGTAATTCCTATTGAATTATATTAGTTGCAAAATCATGCCATGAACACAAAAAATACACAGATTTTTCATGACTATATTACATTTTGCTCTGAGACTAAGCAGAAATATCAGTAATTGTATTTTTTTTAACCTTTTAACATCTACAAGGGCACCAGCAATTTGTTTATGGTTCAGCTTTTTTTTTTCTTCCTGATATCATTTATTCTTGTGTCACAAGAGTGCATTTATAAACAGGTTTTGACAGTTTGTGAAGCTAGAAGGATCTAACAACATGGAAAACTTGCACAAACAAATCTTACAGAATAAAATTAAAGAGAAGGCAAGAATACCAAAAATATTCTCGATAAAGCCTGTGGTTCAGGTTCCTTGTGACTATGAGGTGTAAAATTGGGCACTCACGGTGTAGTGGCAGACTCCTCTATCCCACAGGATAGCCTTGCTGACAAAAGACAGATAAATGGGCCTCTGCAAGAAAAAGAAAAGAGGTCATTTTTAAGTGTATTGATTGCAGAAAGATGGCTCATTTAGAAACAGATCTATCAGATTGAGCAGTTGAAAGAGTTGAAATGCTTTCAACTCCACAAGCCTCAGGTTTGAGAACAATGACTGAAGCATTAAAAAGCACACAGAAAGCCACACAGTGAGTGGTCTCTGGAGATATTTAAACCCCCTCTGTCTTGATTATTGAGCTGCTGTGAAACACCTCCAGCAGTCCGAGCTCGTATAGAAGAACCTAAGGACTCAGTGATGAAGTCTTCTCGCCCACACAACAAGCTTTCCAACATCTGCTCAGTTAACAAACTGTCTGCTTCTCATTTCTTTTAACATAAAGCTTCCTCAGGACAGTACAGTGGTCTTATGGTCCGGGTGCATCAGTTTGACCCACGGAGCAGGAGCCACCGTGTTAACTCATCAATCACTTGAAGACACAACACCAGCCAATTCCCAGCAGCTCATCCATCTCTCTTTGCAGATCCTGGCAGCTCCCAGAAGCACTGAGTCAGCTCCAGAGTTGATCCACTCCAGGGAGCCAGAGAGCAGATCCTCCCAGGATTCACCCTTCATTCATGGGCTGTAACCTCGGTCCAGAGTGGGTGACAGGGGGCAAGAGGGGCTCGCAGGGCAGGAAGACAATGGAGGCTGATGTTTGTTTCCATTTCCTCTGCTCTGCAGCTCTCCAACTACTTCAGTACCACCATGAGAGGCCAGGGGGCAGCGTCAGGTCTGGGCATCTCATCGTCTTTGTCTAGCTACCTGTTGTGTGCAACAAAGCACATTATGTATGATTATACACATTATGCCAGGAATACCTCACGAGCTCTTCATCCTTAATAGAAGCCTTAATTGCAGCCAAATAATGAACGGACGGGGAACAACAACCGGTTTTCCAGTAAATCACAGCACTTGTTGCCCAGTGACCTCATTGTGGCCAATTATGCTGAATGTGAAATCAAGTACATCATTTTCAGACAGCAGAGGATGGAGTGGCTGGGGGTTGGGAAGGCTTGTGCCTAAAATCAAATGAACTAAAAGAGAAAATTGGGCAAAAGAAAAAAAAAAGGCTGCATTCAATTAAATTTAGATGAGACCGACTGCATCTCTATTAGGATGCAAAGCACTCATTCTATATTCTTTATATTTTCACTTAGAATTGCATCTCTAAACCTTTAGTTTTTGCACAAGTATAAATCTCACTTTGGATTTCACATTTTTAGCAGCGCTAACTCTGGACGTAAACAGTGTTTGCAGGGTTAGTGAGGTCGGGCTAGCTGACATATAATAATTGGGGCTAGCTACAGAGCTATGGTTAGGCTAATGAGCACAGGGGTAATGTAGGATGGTTAATTTGCTGAGGGTCCATAGGCAGAGAAATGCCATCATGTGGCAGGAAGAAGACACTGAAAATTGTCCAAAGTTCAGCCAAGAGAGCTCCTGAGATGAAGCCATCGACATCATGAGATTAGTCAGTAATATCTTGCTGTCTGGTTTGGATTACTCGCTGTGAAAAAAGTCCTGATCCTGAGCTTAAGGCCCACACTTCTCTGAAGACCATGAAACCATGACCATGAATGGTGAGTTTTTAAAAAGTTAAAAAAATGCCACCAGAAATGCTGGAAATGCCTAAAAATGTCACAGTCCCTTTGGAGGTGAGTTTTTCTGATGTCTAGGTTTTCTTCAGTTTTGCACTTTTGATTGATGGTTCTGTATTCTGATTTTGTGTTTTCCTGTTGCTGCATTTGCTGGTTTCTTTCTTTATATTCTCAGGTTTTTAGTTCTCCTCTCCTTCTGTTCCTGGTTTCAGACTGTTTGTGTTATTCCTTGGATCCTTGTTATTCCGGCCTCCATCGTGTTTCTGTGGCTCAGTCTTTGTCGCTGTGTTTGTGTTTTGGTCGAGTTATTCTCATCTCTTCGTTCAGTGTCGATTCCCTTCCTGTTTTATTTTAGCGACCGTACATCTCTGTATCTTGTGTCTACTTGAACTTTTTCCCAGGTTGTATGTTAGATATCCCCAGCTGCGCTCCCACCTGTTTCCCATCTTCTTGTTATCCTGTGTTTGTATACATTTGCCTGTCTCCCTTTGACCTTTATTGCATGCACCCTCATGGTTGGATGCTTGCTTGCTCCATGTTTCCTGGAGATTCATAGTTTCTCGATAATTTGATCCTGTTCAGCTTCTTTTTGTATTTTCATCATATCATAAAGATGAATTAATGCTTTGTGGATTGGCTTTGTAAGTTACAACTGCCATCAGTGCTAACCCAGGTAGTCATTCTGTAAGCAGGCAAATATCCAGAATGGCAAAGGGATAAATAAATGACACTAACATTTTCCAGAAATCAATTTCAAAGCTCATTAATGAACTCAGTTTTTTAGTCTACGTGACGCAGTTCATTCCTGCTGAAAAAGAAAAAAGCAAAGTCATGCCAAAAAAGGAGCTATTGCTCTATTAGCTCAAACAAAATTGCATTACTCAGTGTCCTCTCTCTGCCTTTGATTTCATCATTTGACTTATCATCACAGATACAGCACATAATCCCACAGAGGGTTGGTCTAAAGTGAATGCTGCTCCTCTTTTCCTTCTTCAATTCAGATGATGAGATTAGGGAGATTCCCAGCAGATCAGATTTCCACCGTGCGCGTGTTGACAGCGTGTATCCCCCCCCAATACACCTCACGGCACTTCCTGTCAGACCCTCTGAGCGCAGGGTGGCGTGGGCTGGCAAGTGGACAGGAAGTGTTGCGCTGTCGGTCTAAGCCAGCAGGGGGAAATGTGGTCAAATATGGTCAGTCTTATCAATAATGAGTAGGTGGAAGCAGCTAGATCGAATTACCAATTTAGAACTAATCACCAAAGTGGTGGCTGGTATTTGCTTTATCCCCTCTCCCACTCTTGCTTTGTCCTCTCTCTGGTGACTCCTGCAACCATCTGTCTGTCTTTCTCAGGGGAGCTCTTCCTTCGCTCCGGAGCACCACACTAGATGTTTTATTAATTCTCTTTTACCTGATTACACCTCGTCTGTGAGTCAGCACGCATTAATAGGCATTTAATCAGCATTTAATTAAGGGAGCAGGAATCGAACAGGGAGCTGGATGCTGGTGAGGTCAGCACCAAGGACACAAATTACCCAGACCAACCCAGGTAGCATCTGGAGGAAAGAAGCTGCCACTAGGGTGGTGGTACCTCACACACTGTACAAACCTGTGCATGAAGTTAGGTGTACAATCAAAGATTTCTGGCACAACTTAAGGTAGTGTATAGTATGTTTAAGGGGATTGTTCAAGACAGTCTTTTTTTTTTTTAACAAATGCACAAAGACTTCTGATTCATGACTGATCAATAAATCTCAGACTACAACTGGAAACCAAAACATTCCTGTACACATGCTCATACACAGTCATGGTAAAAAGAAAGTCAAATGGACAGGACTTAAGAGGTCAAGTAGCAGCCAGGTGTTGATAATCAAATGCACTTGATTAACTGATCATCAAGCGTGAGCACCTCTACTACAGGGAGCTCCCCAGCCAGCTGGGAAGGGTTATGAGACCATTTTCAAACAATTTGAAGTCTATAATTCTGCAGTGAAAAAGATTTTTCACAAGTGGAAAACATTCAAGGTGGATGTCAGCCTTCCCAGGATTTGACATTACAGCAAATTCAGTTCAAGGTCAGATTGCAGCACTCAGAGAAACTGCAAAAAACCCAAGAGCTACATGTCAGACTCTACAGGGCTCAGTTAGCATGTTAAATGTTAAAGTTCATGAGAGCACAATTAGAAAAAGACTGAACAAGTATGGTTTGTTTGGAAGGGCTGCCAGGAGAAAGCCTCTTCTCTCTACAAAGAACAGCTTGAGTTTGCAAAGTTGTGTCTAAACAAATCGCAAGTTCTTTGGACAGATGAGACCAAAGTGGAGAAGACCAAAGTGGAGAAGATCAGCATTTCAGCACAAAAACATCAAACCAACCTTCAGGACAAATGTGGAATGGTAAGGATTTGGGCTTGTTTGCAACCACAGGACCTCAGCACCTTGCAGTCATTGGCAATTGTTTACACGAGAATGTTTCAGGTGAATATGGTAAACGTCTGTTGTGCTTTGGATGTTTGCTTACATAAAAAATGTCCCTGAAAACAGGTTCCAGAGTTGAAAGTTTTTGAAAAGCTCCGGTCCGGGGAAAATGTGAGTTTTCCATATCAGGAGGTACTGGCACATGCGCACTATGGTTGCTACTCCTATACTTTTTCTGTACATGCGTGACTAGATTGACGGCAATAACTGTAGTAGATTCCAGAGTGCTGTTTGTGCTGCTCACTCTTTTAAATTTAACAACACTTCTTAAACAAAGTGTGCATTTGCTCATCACCTGGATTGGCAGAGACGGATGTGGTTGCATTACAAAAAAACATGAGAAAACCCACAAAACACTACAAGTTGTGGACTGGCATGGAAACAATATCTCTTTCAACTCTCTTTTGGTCCTGTGTGAATGGGAATCATTCTTAAAGTATTGCTGTTTGCATGCGTTACTGTTCAAAAATAAAAAGGGAAAAATGATACTATTTCCAGCAGATCGTTCTCATGTAAACTGGGCCTGAGTCAAACAAACCAAACCTCAGTATACCAAAGTAGTATAGACTCACATGTGAGGCAATCGGACGACTAAAGCTCGGCCAAAATTTGGTCATGCAACAGGAAAATGATCCCAAGCACAGCAGCAAATCGTCATATATTGCTGCATTGCAGGCAGGTTGCAGACTAAAATGCAGGACTCAGGAGACAAATGTGAACTGAAGAAGGCAGCTTCATTCCTGAAGATGTGCCTAAGTACAGAATACAAAATTATGCAGAGCTGGCATCAGGGATTCACAAGGCACAAACAGCACACTAGAGGCGACATTAGAGGCTAGTAAAATAAAAAAATGAAGTAACTAAACATGGGACACAGAAACACAGACTTCACACAGAGAACAGGAGGCCAGGAAAACAACATCAGGGAAGTAACTATAATTACAAATTACAAAAGGAAGTAGAACCAAACCAAGCAAATTATGAAACAAAATGAAGATATGTAACAACAACAGACCCAGAACCATGACACAAATCTATATGAGAATGGCTGACAAAGAAGTCCAGACCTCAACCTGACTGAAGTGCTGTGGTGGGACATTAAGAGAGCTGTGCAGAAATGAATGCCTGCAAACCTCGATGAACTGAAGCGACCATGTGAAGAGGAGTGGACCAAAATTCCTTCACAACAATGTGAGAGAAATACAGGAAAAAAGATGACCAAGTTATCGCCAACTAAGTAAAAAGATGTGTTTTTACACACTGCTTCTGCATTTTGGCTTAGATTTTGTTAAATGACACAGTATATCATGTTATATGTTATTGATCTGAGGTGGAATCTAATGTACCTAATTTTACATTAACCCACTTAAAGGACCAGATTTTTTATTTACTCACACGTGTAAAACCTTAGAAGTGACAAAGGGTGTACTTTCTTTTTTACCACGACTATATAACAGTTCCAAAAGCCAAACAGCACCAAGCAAACATCAAAAAATGCATTTCGGGTAAACCTTGTGATATTAAGATTGGGCTGCTCTTAGAGTAACACTGTCTAAGCCTCAGTTTGCATTAAATATTTTACAGTTTCAGTTCATTCCACCTATGTCAAATGAAAATAACAACAAACTCAAATCTTTTTATTGTATCTTAACCCCCACTGCTCTTTGCAGCATTACAAGCAATCTCCTTCATATTATTACACTGCTTTCATGTTTGAATCCCATTTCCCTCATTAGCCAAAATGCTTTTCCTGCTCTTATTCTTATTATGCATTTATAAGTCATCCTGTTTGATCTTGATCTAACATGATAGGTTTTTCCTGCTGTCATTTCTAATCAAGGCTACAAAATCAGTTTTTTTCCCCCTAAAGCCAGAGTGTTAATTACATAAACATTTATAAAGACTAGGAGGCTGCTGATGACAGTGTCAGTGTGTGTTTCATCACAGGAATGATGAGATCATGGATCAGACAGCAGATTTGTCTATAAACCAACAAACACCAAGACAAAAGAGCCACACAGTCCTTAAACTTAAAAAGCACACCACAGGAACTCGACAATGCAACACAGCGGATGAGGAGATCCAGTCCAGAAGACAATCAAGCTAACGGCTGAGCTATCAATGCAGACAAAAGGCGAGAGTGACTGCATGGCTTTGGCCAGGTTAGAGCCAGAGATAGAAAAGGCCAGTTGCAGGCTGAAAGAGAGAAAGGCTGGGGTCAGCTATAATGAGCTGTGAATGCGAGCACCCGACCAATCCTGTTTAATGGGTTTCATCCCTGCAAAGGTTTCTGTCCTGCCTTGCACCGGTGTTTCCGTGTGTTCACTTGGGGTTTGGGTCAGGAGGCTGCAAGGACTCTGTGACCCTGAAATGAGTTCTCTGAGTCAGTGGGGACCCCTGCGGATAGGACAGAGCTCCTTTTATACTTTAATCTGCCAGCACGAGGGATCAATATGGTGACTACTGGTGTTGGGATTGTGTGAAGGAGTAAGCGGTCGAGCCATTTTAGACGTATCACAGGGGGTTGGCGCACCCTGACAAAAGCACAGCCCCGCTGCCACCACTGGCCACAATGACCAGAGGGACACTGGCACACCAGCAGCTAACCTACTTAACATTCATTAGTGTCAGAGAGGTGGACAGATGCACGAGGTCTTACGGATCTTCCCTCTCATGTTCTCACCATGGGGCTCATTCAGCAGCATTTGACGTGTCTTTCATTTGGGATATTGGAATTGTGGGTGGTGGCGGCAGCAGGCCACTCAGCTGGGTGGGCATGCATGGACTCACCCTGTCGGAGCCATCAGGCGGCCAGGTGCTCGTGCTGACGGGATGCCTGGGCCGAACCAGTGGCCTCAGGGGACGCTTGAAATCCTGATTTCTGGAAGGTCTGATTTCCCAGCGAGCCTCCAGAGCTTCTCTTCTCTCAAAAGCAGACATGTCCAGGGTGCTCTAGTCTTTTAGTTTATGCATTTTCTCTTTAAAAGAAGACTCTTTCAACCTGAAAACATCTCCACTTGCCCAGGAAATGTTTTATGCGTTTACACTTTGCAGTCAGGGCAGAGCAATTCCCTCTCAGTGGGAGGCTGAAAAAATGCAGTCCATTCAAATAGCTTATGTCTGTTAATAATTACCATCCAGCTAAACTGGTGCAACTCTCTCAGGCATGCTTCCTTGGTGAACACAACAACATGGCCATTGGGCACAAAAGACTATCCCCTTTCTGAGCTTGCTACAATTTTTCAGACAAATAATGTGACATGCACACACACACACACACACACACACAAAACGGGGCTACAATAAACCAAAGTTTCCAATTAGGCAGTGAACAGCACTGTAGCTGCACACAGTGACAGAGGCCAGAGCAGATACCAGGACCAGCTGGACAGAGAGACAGCTTTTCAGTCCGACTCCAGACACAACACGGATCAGGTTCTGGGCTGCTACAAAGCAGCATAAATCTCCTAGCTTTAATTGTATTACAAGGCATATAGTGGAAAGCACTGTGGAAACAATGGACCCTATCAATTCCACAAATAAGAGTTCACCAGTGTGTGTGTGTGTGTGTGTGTGTCTGTAAGTCCGGAACAGCCCTCTATCTGTATCTGCAATCAAAGCTCATTATGGAGAGTGCATCTTGTGCTTTGGGCTCTCCATCTTCAGATTTGTAAGTGCAGGAAAATCTTAGTAAACATGTTCTTGGTGTAATATTAACAAGAGGTTGTGGGCAAGGGAGGAGTAATGGGTGTTTTCCATGGTGACCAGATCAAACACTTACAGTGGTGACACCAGCAGCCAGCTGCCCCTCACAACCAGTTTCTGCTTCAAAAGAACAAAATTTGTGACATTTGTCCTTTGCAGACCATTCAGGGAGTAAAATTTATGCTTATTTAAAATGCTTTCAGATTAATGATTTAGTTTGTAACATAGCTTGAATAAAAAGCACAACTTATATCATGAGCTAAAGTTTCTTGGGACCATCTGAGATCAAGACCTCCCCTTCCTGAAGCAGTGTCACTCGCTCCCTGTTCAGCCCTGTGGGGGTTCTGCAGTGCACTTTGGGTAATCCAGACCCCTCAATACCAGTTGCTAAGACACTGCAAGAAAATTGTGAGAGAGGAAGCTGCAAGTATTTTGCGGCATGGATCTTTCCATCTCTTTTCTCTTATGCTAACTTTACATAAGATCATTTTATTTATAATTTAATAGTGACTAGGCAGCATGGTGGGGTGGTGGTTAGCACTGTTGCCTCACAGGTAGAAGGTCTAGGTTTGAATCCACCTTGGCCTGGGCCTTTCTGTGTGGAGTGTGCATGTTCTCCCTGTGCTCTGCGGATACTCTGTATGCTTCAGCATACCAAGACATTTTGGAAAATTTCATGCTCCCAACATTGTGGGAACAGTTTATGGATGGCCCAAATAGTCAAAAGAATAATCAAACATTCCCATAAACACTTCTAAACCTTGTGGAAAGCCTTCCCAGGAGAGATATAGTAGCAAAGGGTGGGCCAACATCATATTGGCATCAGTGGTTGCAGTGTACAGTGCTGTGAAAAAGTTCTTGCCTCCTTCCTGACTTCTTAGCTTTTTGGTTTTCTTTGTTTTGTTTTTTGCATATTTGTCACACATGATCAAACAAATTTTAATATTAAACAAAGATAACCTGAGTAAATTAAAAATGTAGTTTTTAACTTGAGATTTTATTTTTTAAGGGAAAAAGCTCTCCAAACCTGCCTCAGACCATCACACTACCACCACCATGTTTGACTGTTGGTATAGTGTGTTAGTTTTATTCCAGATGTAACGGGACTCAACTCACAACTCAACTCAACTTACAAAACGGTCAGCTTTTGTCTCGTCAATCCACATATTTTCACAACAGTCTCAACGTCCATTTAGATGTTTTCAGGCAAACATGAGACAAGCCTTTGTGTTCGCTTTAGTCAGCAGTGGTTTTCTCCTTGGAACGCTCTCATGGATGGATAACTGAGCCAACTGAGGCCTGCCGTTCTTTAGATGTTGTTCTGGGTTTTTTTGTGACCTCCTGAATGAGTTGCTCATATTCTCTCTCTCTCTATATATATATATATATATATATATATATATATATATATATATATATATATATATATATATATATATTCTCTAGATGTTCCCACTTGAATTAATTTGGATTTTGCAGGACTGCAAAGACATAGACACACTCACACAAATAAACACATACATCAGCACACAAAGACTGCCAAAGACTCACAAAACACATAAAAATACCATTACAAGGGGCTTTCATGCTGTTCTAAGGAAAGCAGCCCTGCCCACTGCTTGCTGCCCTTTGTGGGCTTTGGGACCCAGAATCAAAGAACGGTGACCTGCACCGGCTGTGGCCTGCAGGCCTGTGGGGAGTCCTGCACTGACACCAAACCCTGGTTGCCATGCCATGCCATGCTGAGACCCCCCCCCCCCCCCCCCCCCCCCCCCCCCCCCCCCCCGCCCCCCCCCCCCCCCCCCCTCCCCTCCTTCTCCCCTTCCTCTCTTCCCCCCTTCCCACTCCCCCCCCAT
>VUQK01027318.1:0-15158 GCA_015106715.1 Bujurquina vittata | reverse complement strand
CCCCCCCCCCCCCGCCCCCCGGGTTGGCTCCGTTATATCCTCATCTCATCAATCTGTCAGCTAAGCCCTTTGACACGCAGCACAATATGGTCCCAGTATTTTTCAGTGTGTGCCCACTCTTTCAATATGGTCCCAGTATTTCAAGATTAGTCAGCTCACCCACGAGGTCTGCTCCCCAGTGCCTCGGGCTCCAGGGTGAGTCGTCAGGAAAGCCAAAAAAGCAGCCCCGTGTCATGTGCTAAAATTTGTCAAATTGCTTCTTTAAAGCCAACACATTTGCAATTTCAAAGGACGGGCTCTTTCCTGACATGGCATCTGTACATTTTGTAGCCCTGTCTATGCTGGATCATGTTGAAAGGGATTCTTTTTTGCTTATTGAACATTGGTGCACTTAAAGCTTTTTGTAGAGGCACCCCTGCAAGCTGAAGGCTTTGATTGGATGTTGATTTATGTTCAAAATCATGTTCAAATGGAGTGATCCAAATATAATTCAATTCAAATTACAACAACAGTCATCTCAGAGCACTTTACATAAATGCTTGTTAAACTGACATATAATGACTAACTAAACTCTGCACAGGTGTGTGGCTGCTGCTGCTACCAGGTTAACAACACCCTGTCCACCCTGTGGACTTTAAATATTGTTTATTAAATAATAAAACTCAATGCATAATGCTATACCCGTCCAGTTCTGATCATTTTCTGAATTAGTTGCTATTAACATCTGAAGTCTGGACTAAACAGGAAGGGGAGTTTTGTTGAAACACATTTTTTGTGCAGCATATTTCATGCCGGTTAGTGCTGCATGACAAAAAAGACCTGCTGGGCAATGAGAGATGATTTAAAGTAAATTTAAGAAATGAAACACCAAAGAAATTATTTTCATTATCACAGCATGCAAGTAAAAAGTACAGTACAACAAATGAAATCTGAAAATCATTAAACAGTACAATTTAAATATATAAATTTAAAAAAATGTAAAAATACACCCTATCCCAGCATTCTCCTCTGTTACCCTAACCCCCTGCATCTCTTCCTTCACTACACCCACGAATCTCCTCTGAGGTCTTCCTCTTTTCCTCCTGCCTGGCAGCTTCATCTTCCTCTCCTTTGTCCAGTACATCTACCATCCTTCCTCTGCACATGCCCAAACCATCTCAGCCTTGCCTGTCTAACTCTGTCTCCAAATCAAAAAGCTAGACTACTCCTAGATATAACTTAAGCAGCGTAAATGCCCAAAACAATCAAAGAGTAAATATTAGTTAGAAGGAAAGAAGGTAAATTAAAAACAAAGTAAGTAATGCCTGTAAAGCTGAGATGGGTTCCAGCCCCAGTGAATTTATGGATGGATGCCCAAAGCACATGTAGTGGAGAGGTTTCACGTTTACAATTAGCAATAAATTTTTCATCATTTGTGACTGTTTTATGAGGAAACATTCCCAGTAATATCACCTCTACACAAGTAAACTTTAACTCTCTTTTCAACACTTCTCCCAGGAGCTTAAACA
The DNA here is from genome assembly GCA_015106715.1 of Bujurquina vittata. Taxonomy (NCBI): domain Eukaryota; kingdom Metazoa; phylum Chordata; class Actinopteri; order Cichliformes; family Cichlidae; genus Bujurquina; species Bujurquina vittata. The sequence continues at coordinate 13,650 of VUQK01027318.1, read as the reverse complement.
AGCTTCCCTAATCTCTGCTTTTTACACACTTTATTTCCAGACATCAGTGTCTAAAGCATAAATCTGATGAGGAAAATATCCGGTGGAAAACTTGGTCACCTGCGCATGTGGTTCACAGTTTTAAGCCCCGTTTTAAGATCCACTGGACTCACTTGAGAACAGACCATTCAGTTTATTTCCAAGTAAGGATGAAAGGAAGACTCCAAACTATGCATGTCGCCTATTCACTGGTGACGCTTTTTAAAGAAAAAAGAAAAAAAAAGAAGACAGCAGAAAGAGCTGGAAAAGGGTGGAGGGGTGGAGCGCTGCATAAATTTTACATACACAAGGCAGCAGACAAAGTGATTGTTGCTTCCCTGAAACTTTTTTCCCCCCTCTTCAGAAAACACTTTCCCTGCTGAATAGGCACCTATTAGTGACTCCATTATGGGCACAGGGCTCTTGAATGGCTCCTCACTGTGCGTCTTTATCATAGTCAGGCCGTGAATACAGCCGGCCCCCTCCGCCTGCAGCCCAACCAAGCTCCTTACAGCTTGATAGGTGCTGCATTGCTAGTGATGATGGGTGAGGCAGCGATTCTCGCCCCTGTTGTGAGCTCCAGGTGTGGTGGGTTAAGCATATTGTGCTGCAGACTTTTTCTTTACCACTTGTTCCATTAAAAAAAAAATGGATGCAATGTTTTACATGCATTAGCTGATCTCCATAATGCCATTCCACCGTCGACCCCCACCACCCAGAAACAAGTCAGGCCTCTGGCGAATCGCTGCACATTGCCTCAGAGCCCTGTATTGTTGCTGGATTATTGAGGAGTTAGCTGAAAGAAAGAGGCAGGGGTCTCCAGGGGAGACAGGGGCTAAAGAAGGAGCTTCTTTAGAGGAGTGAGTTACTGCGGCGAAAAGCCCCCAAAAACACCTGCAGAAGACAAGCGCAAGAAGGCAGAGGCAAGAAGAAATGTTTGCCTTCTTGTCTCCCCTCTGATATACTGGAGACCAGCGACTCCTGAATGGAGGAGCTTCTATTCATGGAGCCCTGTCAACATTTTCACCGCACTTGTCCAGCACAAACACCGACCCATCAGTGAGTGAACAAATATGTGTGTCACTCAACTTTAAAGCTATGTGCGTGCGCGCAGATGAAGGAGGGAGACGCCGAGAGTTAGCAGGACTTTATGATGAATATGGAAGCATTGTTCAGCCATGCTTACCTCTGCAGGGAACCATCTGCTCCCTGTCAATGCATCACCTGCTCGTCTGAGCCGTTTCCAGGGCAACGAGGGGTGGGGGGGATTAGGAGAGGTTATGGCTTTGATGGGAGGGGCCGTCGCCGGGGACTAGGAGGAGGTCTACTAGTGGAGGAGGAGGAGGAGGGTTTGACGCTGATGGGAGAGAGGTAACCCAGGGAATGTCGTCCTCTGCTGGTTACAGCAGAGGGTTTACAGGGCTGTACACGCACTGCAGAAACAAACCACACGAGCTGAAACACTTGTTGAACATGTTTCTTTGAAGAAAGGAGTTTACAAAAGCAAGAAAAGTCCTGGAGCCTTTAAATGCAAGATGACAGAAAGGCTTTAGTCCATTCAAATGACAAATCACAGGTCTTTTATCACTGGCAGTTTTGTCTTAATGCTCCCAGGTCACAGGTGGCAGCCCCTGTGCAAAAAAGTTTGTAGGGAATTATAACTGTAGGGAGTTTTTTAACGGTGCTCAGAGCAGAGGAGTCAAAGCTCATGCAAAGCTGCTGGGCATGGGTGCAGCCCCTCAGCTCATCCTCTCTGACTTGTTTTAGCTCCTTTCTGCGCATGCAAACTTTCTTCCCATTGGCATCTGCTCGCAAACAGAAGGTCGAAACAGCAGGCGGGTGGAGCTTCTGTTTTAATAGCCGTAGCCGTGTACCTTAGGCAAATTGAGGTGAAATTTTGCTGTGCGGCAGGAATGGAGGTGAATCTGCATTCACAAGTGTTGAAATGTTTCAAATTTGGTGAAAAAATTTCTTCACGTTGTATCAGTTGAGATTCTTCCTACAAAAAATGAAGCACAGGATAAGCTCATTGGCTGCTAGAGGGAGATATTTGCAGGTATGCAACCTGACCGCGTTCACGTGTTTGGTGTGAACGCACAGATTCAAGAATAGAAAATAAAAAAAACATCTGAAGCAGAGTGTTTAGAACAAGGTTGAGTTTGAGCTTTTGTTTCACAGGGATTTCTACTCTGACATTATTATTTGAAACTTTGGCCTCATTTGCTATAAGCACCTGTTCCACCACCGGGGAAATATAGGTATATGACGGGAAGTATGGAAAAGAAGAGTAGGTACCATTTAATATTTATAAAATAAATAAATGTACATCACATTTTTTTCTTTGAAAATAGATAAATTTACAAAGGTTAGGGAGATTTAGATCAGGGTGTTGGATTTCTTCAGAGCTCCTCAAGGCCAATTTAGAGATTTTTTTACATTTTTTATCTTAAGCTCACAAGTTATCTCTGAAAGTCATAAATGGACAATATGACGCTTTATCGTCTGCAGCAGATGATTTCTGCTGATGGCAGTCCCATGTGTATACCGTATGATTTTATGTTATGACGCTCCAAGGTGAAACTGTACTGTAACTTGATAAGCTGAGTTTGCCTCATTTAATGATGGTGGCCTTCAGAGAAGGGAAATAATGTCACTATACGTGCAGTCGCTTTATTCCTTCTTCAGTCAAATGCAAAGCTATCGGATTGTCATGTTTTGATTTATTTAGAGAATCAATGTGTTGATTGTTGGGGAAAACATCACATGTAAGATCTGGACAATATTTAATGTTTAATGCACCTCTATGCAGCCAATTTAGGTGCTTTAAAAAAAAGCTGATTTTTCATTTTTTTGTTTATAAAATGGGCCATTTTAACTGATGCTGCAGGATTTAAAGTCTTGATGATGAATATTTTAGTTTGAACAGCAGCAGTAATTACTGCATAGGTATATTAAAAAATATTCTGAATAATATGCCAAATATTTGGCATTTTTACTGGCAATCAACTATTGTTTATGGTGTGATGCCTGAAAGAAGGTGCTCTGATATCTAGATTTGTTGGGTGGTGTAGACACTTCACCTACATTTAATTTTTTATAAAGTAAACATTTTTTTTCACCTCCATTTGTTAAAAAAAAATCCTACCATACATCACACATAGTGTCATATGTGAGCCTGATTAGCAGCTGCAGAGTGATTTTCCCTTTGTGTGCGTTGATGCAGGTATTATGTGAATGAGGATCAATCGCAGGCTTCTCATTGAGCCTCTGCTCCTCCACCTACAGCACGCGGCTCGCGCTGCCCGTGACGGCTGGGCAAACACAGGCCCGAGGACAGCTCCAAAGGCAAACACGTAAGAGCTGACGTTCGGCCGATGAATGCAGCAGCCAGCAGCACTTGGAAATGTTTGGGACGTCACAGTCAGGACTGTAATATGAACCTTTGTTCAGATAATTAGGCACTTTAGAGTGTTTTTATCTGCAGGAAAACCATGACAAGGAAATTTAAAGTCCCCTCACTCCACTGGTTGAGATTCATTTAATTCCTTTTGATTGATACTCCAGTATGAAAGCATGCCTGCTCAGCCTGAGAGAACATTTTCTGACCTGTTCATGCATGTAAAAATCCACTTTCACTGCATCTCCTCACTGTTTCCTTTCTTTTTCAGGCAGCAAACTGCATGCGTCGCACAGACAGTAGTAAAAAAGACACACAATAACTCAATAGAAAACAAAGTCAGAGCAGCTTTCTGAGCAAAAGGTGGACTTGTGGTAGTTCAGTTGTGACACCACACTGCTGCTGGTCAAATAGATCACAAATAAATGTTATCTCTTATTGATTTCGTAACCTTATTTGACTCCATCTCAGCTGTGTTGTTCAGCCTGCCTTCGCACAGGGGGAAAGCGTTTGATCTCAATTTTCTTTGAAGTATCGTAAGGCTTGTATTTGTCGGTTTGTGATGAGTCACATGAAACGTTTTGGTGCAAACTAAACAGAAAGGCTGCATGTGCTGTGAGGAGGTTAAGAGGAGTTTCTTGTCCTCCCCCCTCATAAAGGTTATGATGTGCACTTTGACCTGTGGATCATGGTTTTTGAGCGCTCTCCTCTGAGGTATCCAGTCTGGCTTGATAAACAGTGGTCTAGTCTCAGTGGTTTTATTTATGCTAGGTTTCATTTTGACAGTGGTTTTAATCTGGCCACTATTTGCTGACTGTGTTATTGGAGTAACAATGTGCACAGATGTTTCTGATGTTTGTTCACGATCTTGTGTTTGCCTGCTGATAAAGGCTTTTCCTGTCTTTGGGGAGTGACCACATGCAAAAACACAATCATAAGTTCATGTACAGTAACGACAGCGAGTATTTTACTTCCGTTGACAGAAGTCTCTGCATTTTCCTGTTAGTTATGGACAGTTTTCAAACAACAATATTGTACAAATTATATTGCAGTGCTAAGGATTTTCCTTTGGCTTTGGCTAAAATTTCTTTGGCAGATCCCAGAAATTCTTGCATGCAGGTTGCAAGCCATAAACTAAAGTATTGGACAAATAAAAACTGACTTATGGTGCTAGATAAAATGTTGGAGGCTCATCTGAGTCATGAGGATTGATGCAGAGAGAGGCTAAAGCTAGAATTTAGCTCAAACTGATGATGTTTTGATCCACTTAGGAAAACATCAGGACCGCTTTTGGTGCCAACTCTCCTAATAACCTATCTACACACCCTTCCAAAGGTTTATGGACGAGAGTCTAGATAATACTCATCATCATACAAATGCTGCTTTCGTGGCTCAAAATCATAACAGACCATTAAGAATAATTTTTTAAGTTAATAATAAACATGGGACTGTGTCCGAAACTCCCAGGTGACACAAGGACAGGAGATGAGCTGTTATCCACGCTTGAACGCTCACCTGGAGCCGCTCTCCCCAGGCAGAGAAAAGCTGAGTGACAGGTGAAAGTGACCGCAACTGAAAGGAGGAAACCACCTTTTGTGTTTGGTCACAGAACCAGAGGAAGGCAGTGACCCGGGGCCCCCCCTCACGACGAGCTCATCAGCCTGAGGCTACGGAGGAAGGGTCTGGATGGATCACTCTTCATATCATCAATACATCCTCCAACTACCACAGACCTGCTACATCACCCCCGTCTGTCAGGCACCTCAGGACTCCTCAGGTCCTCCTTAAAACAAACTTAATCTAATCTCAATCTTTAGTATATTTGTTAAACAAAATGGCTTAAAAACAACACAGCAGCCACCTGTAGGTAACACTATCCCTCTCTGCAGAGGTGACAAAACAGCTGTCAAGCCCATTATTAGCTTTGTCTGCACAGATATTAGTGGAGTCAATGCAAAAGTGAAAGCACTAAGATTTTCAATAACATTCTCATTTTCTCTTATTAAATGCACACCAATTGCAAAGAAGAAGATATTTTTGTTGCACACATCACTAGGTGTATGGATATGTATATATGGATTTTTGGTTGTATACGTATATGATGTGCTGATACTCATATATTTTATATGTCCGAAATAAATAACAAAATAACAAAGATATTAAGCTCAGAGTAGCACGGTAGCATAGTGGTTAGCACTGCTGCCTCACAGCTCGAACTTCTGGGTTCGAATCCACCCTTCTCTGTCGAGTTTGCCATGTTCGCCCTGTGTTTGCGGGATTTTTCTCCCATAGTCCAAAGACATGTGGTTTCTGGGGTCAGGTTAATTGGTGATGAATGAGTGAAGCAAAAGCCTAAAAGTTGTTGAAAAGTGGTTGTTCATGGTGGGTCAGGAGCTAAACAGGGTTGTCTCCCAATCCAAGTATGCTTGAGCAACATACTGAACCCCAAACTGCCCTGTCACATCTATCTATGCAGGTAAAAAGTGCTTAAAGATGTAAAAGTGCTGTGTGAATCTAAATTCCATGGCAATCTAGCTACTCACAGCTTTCCATCAAGACCAAACTACAGAACGCTAACTTATCTAAAAACAGGTGTATTTTTCACGTCATTGTATGGATCCCTCTCAGTATATCCCTCGGACTCTCTCATTGGATAAAAAGTTGATCCTGGGAGAGTTCCTGTCAGGGCCACGTGTAGTAGGGGACACGACCAGGAAAAGAGATGACTTTCTTGGGTGTAAAATTCAATTATCCAGCGGGTGAGGGTGGCTGAGCGTGTCTGTTGTGAGCGGCGGGCAGACGGCTGCCCGTTCCCAGCGTGCGACAAGGAGGTTAAGAGCCACAGAAAGGCTTCCATTATTCTGAGTGAGAACGGCCCATGTGGCTGGCTGCACGGCCCCTGCTCTCATTCACTCCCCTTTACAACAGCACTGCCGAAAGCCTCCCAGTTTCATTCTCTTTTCCCTGCTCCCACTCCTTCTCTCCCTCCCCTCCCTCTCTTGCTCTCCTGCTCTCAGAAAAGAGCCTCCACAATGCTGCTGGAAAGCTGAAGTGGATTCTTCAGCACCCCTGTGGACAGTGCACATGTGGACAACATTCACAGGATGTCTGTCAACTAGTCCATTAATCAGCAACGTCTCATGAAAGCACAATTAGGAGCCTCACAACTCTATGACCGATTATCATCTCTAAGCACCCCTGCTACTCCTCATGCACAGCAATGCTCTCTGCTGAAGTCAGCTTTCCTTGTTCGATTGCACTTTCCGCTGCAACAATTACAAAAAACCCCCAAAAAAACGGGAAATAATCAGGAGAAAAGCTCAGCTGCCCACACTTTTTTTAAAAAAAAGTGTGGACAGCTGCAGCGTGTCCAGAAGCTCACTCCTCGCAGCCTAAACCTATCAGACATTAACACTGACTTGCATCTGTCTAATCATCAGTGTGAGAATGGATCTTCAGTGTGTGAATAAGACTGAGGCCCTATGGAGAGGGCCATTGTAGACCCACACTGCACCACTTCTTGTGATAAATGAGCAATTGTGTCCATCACCATTAATGACAGTAAATGACGCAGTGGGGGGCTCTCCATCTACTGTACTGTGTGAAGACAACACTGAGGAACCTTTTGGATTTTATGTGACATCACGTCCCAGATGGGTTCATCTGCAAATTGCTGACCAGAAGAGACGAGCACATACAGAGGTCCATTGTGAGGCCTAATTGGCAGAGAAACTGTATGTTGATGTGCATTTAAATGAGGCTAGTAGCTGCTAAGGAGTGCAAAAAGCACAAATCTTTCCCTGGCCTTAGCTGCCAACATAGCTTGGTCCATCCAGTTTAAACATATGCTGAAATCTCATATTTACAGATTAGCTATCTCCTCAACATTCTCTAGTGGCTTTAGTTTCTTCTGGAAACAGCAGAACTTCAAGAGAAAACCATGACAGTGAAAATGAGAACGGCACCTCATACGCCAATCACAGCACGACCGATGAACTCCTGAATCTACTGAAAACAGTGAGGGTAAAAACTTCAAACAGTCAGATCTGAAGGACTGGGCAAAGCCCATCCTCCGAGTAACCTTCCACAGGAAGGCAGAAAAAAGGATGGAGTGGACAGGAAAGACCTTTCTAGCCCTCACATACCACCACATCTTCTGGAGAAGACTGGTGTTCTCCCTGCTTTCTCCATAGGGAGTTAAGGCATCAAACTAAGAGAATATCACTAACAGGGATGTTCCTGGTGACTAATTTCTTAGTCAACTAAACAAAAAATTGACTAATCGACTAGTCCAAAGTTAAACGCTCAAATACAAAGTAAAATTTTAGGGCTTTTTAATGGATAATGTCAAATACTGTGTAAACAAAGGCATTTGAAACCATAATCACATTCTTCCATAATGAATCGTACTTTAAATGCTGCTTAACTGTGTGGCACCGCATTGTGCATTGTGAACACTGCACGTTATACTGAAATGAATTGATGTTTGGGCCATGTTTGTGAGTGTTGTTTGTCTTTTATCCTTTTGTTATCTGGTCTCAGGTGGAGAGGTGTGTCGGTGGGCAGGTATCCATCTGGTTGTGGGTAGTTTACTGTTCAGCTCATCCCTTCCACACCTGCACTTAATGTACCCTAGTGATGGGTATCTCAGGCCTGGAGGCTGCCTCACCTCTTTACCAGCTCTTTCCACTCCGCCGTGGTAGAGATTGGGTTCACCTTGTTTTTGCTGCTCTCGTCATCAACCCATATTCTTTCTGTCTTTTCCAGTAATCAGACATTTGTGGTCATTTTTTGAGGGTGCAAATGCATTTGTCCCTCTAGTTATTTTTGCTTCTTTGTATAAACTCAGGGTAGCTGGAAATGCATGGAAGGATAGGACGCTGTTTCTCGGGTGGTGGGCTTCAGGTTACATTTTAAAACTTCAAAAATAACTACCAATATTGGACCTAATAAAAATATCAGGCCAAGATTAGCAGTTACACATTTTTCTATAACAATATCAGGCCTACAGCTCCATTTGGTGGCAGATGGTCAAATAACATTTATGACACTTAGAGCACCGGGCATTAATTAAAATCTTAATGATTAGGCTAACTGACTAGTACCTGGTCTGGTGCAGACTAGTGACAACAGCAACAATTAGTTGCTTAGTCGACTAGTTGCGCACTAATCTACAACAGAGTACAAAAAGGTAAAAACTATTTTATTTTCTGGGTATATAACAAGAACAAGAGAATGAATCAGGTTATAGATATTGAAGATGTCTGAAATTATCTTTTTTATTTTTTTTGGGGGGGGGGGTCCACGCTAAGACAACTAAATCTAGGTCCTGGCGGAAGATCAGTTTGAGTCTAAAGTTGAAATTTATTCAAAGAGGCTTTCAAAAACAACATGGATGCTGGAAGCAGTGGGAAAAAAAATACTTGACCTTTGAGGTTTCCATATCAATGGAGGTTGATTGCTGTTTTGTTACATTATTCTGAAACTGGGGTGAAATCCCAGCCTGGCCAATGGCTCGGGATGAATATTTATCAGTTTAAAGTGCTTTTGGCTGTGAGGTAAGACATCGAGTGGAAAAAGCTGCTGCAAACCCACTGACAAACGTCGACTGGATTGGAAAGGTCAATGAAATAAACTCTATGGAGAATATGACCTTTACCTCAAGACTGCAGTGTGATTAAGATTTATTACTGGGCACTTTATGTAGCATATGAAACCGAAAACCTCTTTTACTATGAAATTACAGTGTTGCTCATGTCTTCTTATAAATGTCAAAAAAGCAAATGTCAGTTTGATTTTATGTGAAGATGCTGATGTTAGCATTTAGCTAAAAGCTCTTCGGCTGCAGTTTATACCTCTGATATACTAGGAAAGTTTTAGATAACAGGAGTGAACGGAACTCCCAGGCAATTAAAAACTCACTGACAGTAAGTAAGTCAAATGACTACAAAAAAGCTGCAAAAGTACAAATGTACAAATGGAAGATCGGGGTATTTATTCGCTCCGAGACATTTTTTTAGTACAACCCAAAGAAATCTGAATTATAGTCAAAAGAAAATCACAAGCACTAAAACCACTTAAATTATTTGGGATTTCAGTAAAATATAATTTTATATAATATATATAATTTATAATATTTTGTGGATCAGATGATGAGACTTCTATGAAATAAGGTATCACAGATTTACTGTCTTTACTCTATGTGGAATAATAGATGCGTAGTCTCCCTACTACAAAGACCCATTTGGAGCTACAAAATCTCCTGAAATTTGTGCTAAGTAACAATAATTTTAAGACCCCCAAAAGTGCTTCAGTTTTAGAGATACTGTAGGTAGAACAAAGTGTGATAATCCACCAACCTGGGTTGACGCCTCTGGTTCATTGAACACTTGTGGGATCAGCTTGGGTGCGCTGCGACAAATGCTGGGTGAAAAATGGGATGTCATCCCACAGCACTGTGTCACCAAGCTGGTGACCACCATGAGGAGATGCCAGGCTATTGTAGCTGTGTATAGTTCTTTCGCCTGCTGCTGACATCCCTGTTTGTTAAATGAATAAATTGTTAAATTGACCATGTGTCTCGTTTCTTCAGACTTAAAACTATCCAATCCAACAAACACCACCAAACAAGAGTCAATAGAATAGGAAGAGAAAATTTGGCAAGTTTTTCATTGTGCAATCCGTGCAATTTGTGCAATTTGTTTGTTTTTTAAATTCATGGGACATGAATTAAAAAATTTAATTCAAAAGTGGCTAAATATAACAATCTGTTATTTTTAGCCACTTTTCCATTACACAAATGGAAGACAGAGAATATGAAAAACATTGTGTTGCTTTGTTGGGGTATCCTGCAATTTCGCTAATCTTTCCACTGCACTACAGCTTCCACTGCACTACAACAAAAAGAAGCCACATTAGATGCATATTATGTAGTTTAAGGACTGCATGAAAATAAAAACATCTGAGAGCTGCAGCTTCACACATAAAAACTGCTGCTACTCTGTCTGGCGTTCTCCATACATTACCAAACCTACACTGCCCTCATGTGGCACCTGCAGATCACCTCAGCATCAGGTGTGATGGTGGGATCAGCTATTCATAACACATTACAATTGGATTAATGGTTTCCCATTTCTGGTGGTCTTATTGCCTTCAAATATAGTGATTTATTATTACTATTATTTTGCTTGTTTGAAAAGAGTAAATATAAAGTAATACCTCAGAACAATGCAGCAAACCTATCCAGGATATTTACAAAACAACATAAGGGAAAAAATATTTTTAAGATTGAATCTTCTTTAGAATAACACTCCTTATGATGAAAGACCCGAGTCTATGTTTGACATGGTTTAGGCCGGTTTGTAGCCTTTAGTGTGTAGATCTCTATAGTGGATTTTATGCAATATCTCAGTATGAATATGAATAAAAAGGCCATATGCATTCTGGCAGTGGAAACATAAGCATGTATGTTCTGAATCTACTTGATTTATTCATATAAAAATATATGCATAAAAGTACTGATAACTGTCATATTGGTTTATCTGTACTTAAAAAAAAATACAGCTTTTTTTTTAACCCAGATTAAAAGAGCATCCTTCCAGAAATCATTACTGTAGACAGGAAACGTCTTGTTATACCGCTTTAAAGCAGATGATCTTGAGACCTTTTAGATCAGTTAACAATTAAAGTTATTAACCATAATATTCTTCTAGCTGTTTCAATAGATAATTTTATGAATTTCAAACATGTATCTATATTTTTGGTCCTTTGTTTGTTTGTTTTAGCTGTTAGCTATAGTTTTATCTAGCTAATCTAAAATATTAGCTAGCAAAAAAACTTTTAGCATTTCTCATGGCTAAATTTGCTTTAGCGCTTTTATTAATAAATTATCTAACTCAAATTTTAGCTAGTTATTTTAACCGATATCTATGGTGTCCACTGTTACTATAGATTACCATTTTCACCAAGCCATTTTAATTCAAACTGTTCATAAAAATATATTAGCTATCTATTTAAGTAGTTTGTCCTACTTTGGGCAAATATTAGACATCATTTTGTTAGCCGTTAGCTATATAGTTAGCTATGGATTTTACTGGTAACAATAATAGCTATTTTTTAAATGCATGTTAGACAGGTATTCAACTGTGTATCAATATTCTTGTTTAATAGTATCAGCATATTATCCACTCTATTCACCAATTTCTACTATTTAACTGCTCACTTAGTTTCATTTATATATCCAGACTAAAGTTAGTCAGCTCTACTAATAGAAATACTAATGCTATTCATGACATTCAGTGCCATTCATGACAAACACACACAGAGGCGTCTGGTATTAAAATTTGTTTGATGATCTGAAAAATATGACAAATGTGCAAATTACTAAGACTTTTTCATTCGTACACTTTAATATCATATAAAGCCTTTTTTTCTCCTGTGGATTTAAACCGAAATAACAGGATTTATTTTATAAAACATAGTAAACTAAAGTTTCATCCTTTATACAGTGCACCATATGGCAAGAGCACTAATCCCTTATCAGTCATGAGGTCAGTGTGTTTTTAGCTTTCCACTACAGGTCAGATCCTCAGTGTTTGCACTCTGTAGTTACACAAATTAAGCCTGGCATGTTTATGAAGCTATTTCTTCTAAAAGATTAAATTCAGAATTATATCTTTAGTGTGGAGGTTTCAGAAGGGCCTCATTACGATCTTCAGACGATGGCATATCAGCACCATTTTCCCCCTTCACTATAACAATAATTTATATATAATATATATATATATATATATATATATAGGCACAAGTTTTTTTAGTGCCTGCTCTAAGGCCAGCCACAGAAACTAACAAAGTTGCTGCACAAAAAACAGCAAACAAGACACAGGCATACAACAAGAACCAGATGTGGTACTGCAATTCTGTTTCTGAACTATCACACGACATACCAATGCAGAGGGGGTGTGGTGTCACGTGGACCGGTGTTAACTGCGACTGGTTTTTAAAAGAGAGCTCACAGAAGAGCCCTCCCAAGCTCTCAGCCCAGCATCAGCACACACACATACACACACACACACACACGTATTACCTGAAGGACAGGAGGATGGACGCCGCATACAAAACAATCAATGGAAACTACAGCCCAGAGGCAGAATCAGGGGAGCAAGTCCCACGGGTAAATCTGCTTTATAGTTGGCTTAAAAATCTTTATGTATTTTCTTTCTTTTGGCGCAATATATAATTTTGCCAGTTCATTTGTGTTCTTTTGTAGAGATTATGCAAAAAAACAACAAAAAAACAGCTTCAAATACTGATTCAGAGCAGTCTGTTTTTATTACAACAACAGTATAGCCGGGGCAGAGCTGGAATATTCAGGGTAGAAGAGCAGACAAAGCAGAGAATTACAGTGAATAGAGGTGAAAAACAGCTGGTGATAATGGGAAAAGTCACAGTGCAGGGTAAATAAAGCAGGTGCAGCACAAATGCAAGAAATGTCTCTAATGTGTAGGCTTCTGTTTTGGTTTGTGAATGAATACCCTTTAAGTCCTTTATATAAAAGAATAATTAGAGGATAACATAACTTTTTTTGCCAGGTGTGATCATAAAGTTAATGGTTTTAATATCAGTTGTTCATCAGTATCAGGTCTTTGTAAACATGATTTTTATGTACGTTAATTTTTTTAAACCAGATTTGGTACTGAATGCAAAATTATTTGCAATCTTTAGTTGGAGCCCAAATAAAAGCCTTCTGCTTCCAAAGATTAAGTAATTCAGTCCTTCAAGATCTTAAATTTTTGTGGATTTCTTAAAAAAAATAAGCTAAAAAAAAAAAGAAAGCTAAAAAAAAGAAAAAAAAGGCAAAGGACATACCAAGCTTAATAATTAACTAGCCTGTGATTTCATCATCTGTATTTAGTCAACTGTGAAACATCTGCAGAAAAAAATAGGATAAGTGTTGGGTTTGTGTGTGTGTGTGCATTTGTTTGTTTTTCCTGAAATCCTCACTGTAAATGTCCTCAAGTGCATCCTCCTCATTATAACTGAAGGCTTCGAGCTTTACACCCTGCCCTAAATGGCTTCAAACTACACTACATGCTGTCTTACTGCATATGGCCGGCACTCAAAAGGAGAGGCAAACACCTACTTAACACTTCATAACATCATGATTTGTATTTGTGGCATTTTGCAAGCTCACCATAACTTTGAATTTAGTAGCAATCCTAAATTCAAAGTTATGG
>VUQK01027314.1:11074-21190 GCA_015106715.1 Bujurquina vittata | reverse complement strand
TGATCTAACCCCACTACGTGTATGTCTTTGGTCTGTGGGAAGAAACCAGAGCACCTGGAGACAACCCACACAAACATGGGGAGAACATGCAAAACTCTCTGTAATGAACACTCCCCCCCCCCTCCAACAAATCATGTATCCAGATTTGGATTCACTCCAAGGTTTGGAGAAGATTTTCATGCATATCCATCTATAACTCTGAGTAACAAATTATTTTATATATTTATAATTAAATTTGTTTGCCTATTTGCTTTTTTTACACTGTGGTGTACATACAGTATGTGCACACAAAGCTCCTACAGTTACAAAACCCTCTGTATATATCATTTTAATTTAAAAACATTCATGTCACCTTCTAAATTCCTTTACGTCACGGGGTTCATGTTCACATTATAAACCTTTTGAATTTACATAGGTACTGTAGTTGCTGACAGACAGCTCCACCGTTATTGTGTGAATGCAATTTCTTTTGACATTTTCAAACACACTGAAAGTCACTTGAAAGTGAATTAAAAACAGGTGGGAAAGTGGAAATAAATAGTTTCCTGCTAACATGGGGAATAGGTGTACTGCAGTTTCACAAGGTGACAAGAAGATGATGGAGTGACCTGCTCTGCATCACTGAAAAGATACAAATGGCTTTCACCTTTCAGATTTTAATTTTCATACAGCAAAGTGGGATTCCATTTCAGTCCCCGAATCAAAGTCAGTGTACATTAATGTGCGAGTTGATAAAGAAGAATGCCATGCATTGCTAACACCAGGTCCTGCAATCTTCACACTTTAACCAGCTGTGTCAGTGAGAGATTGTTGAAAAAGTTTAGAGGAGAAGAAGAAGAAGAAGAAGAAGAAGAAGAAGGAGAAGAAGAATAATGCAGGCTGTGTGAAATCAGTTTTAAAAATGAAGACTGCACAGCACCATCAGTGACCCCTTTAACAAGCTCACTGTGTAACTGTGTCCTTGCTTTTAAAGCCTTTATCTTAAAAAGAAATGCCATTCAAAAGGTGACTTTAATTCTAAATTGTTATGATTTTATGGATCCCAGTAACATATCCACAAACTAAACAAAGTTAAAAATGTAGATGCTGAACTCTGCACCTTCTTGTTGTGTGGCAACAGAGAGTGAAGGTTCTCAAATAGTTTCATTGAACTTTAATAAAAATAATGAGACCCTAAAATCTAAGAGTGGAATTAATATTTTAACTAATATCTTTTTGTGTTTAACAAAACAGGATTTCTCCTGATATTGTGCCTCACAATGTAGAAGAAATTGTACAAACATGTTTATTTCATTGTATGGGAAAAATATGTAAATTTCTCTCCTGTAAAAAAGTACATGTGGTTCAAAATTAGCAACATGGCAACATCAAGGTGAGTCTCATAGAAAGAAACAGTCCGTGCATACACGTGTGAATGAGAAGGGGACAGGTGTTATAGTGACAATGCAACGACTAAAGGCAGTGAAGGTGAGTGAGTTTAAATACCTGGGGGGCACCTAGCGCTGGGCAATATGACTTCAAATCAAAATCAGGATTAATTAAACATTTCATATCAACTACAATAAATTATTGATTAATATTAGCACTACTACTTTGGTTCTTTCCCTCACAGTTCACTGGCAAGGTTTATGCTGTAAATATGCTCGACTATTAAAGCTGGGGTATATATATATATATTTTCTATAATATGATTTTGCTCCAAGTGCTGAATCAGATTGCTGGTATTACCTTTGCTTTTCTGCAGTGTTCACATTTGACCTCCTTTTGTTCAGTGCTGTCTGTAGTAAATGCAGAATGCAGAATGCAGGAAAATGCAGTCTCCAAACGATGGACACTGCACTTTTCTTTGGTACGAGCTGCTTGAGATCCACGTTTACCTCTGCGTTTGAGTTTTCCTCCATGGTGCGTTCACGTTGCAGACTGGACGGGGCAGAGTGCTGTCAGAACACATGCAGTAGTGTTTTTTAAAAGGCCAGTACCAGAACACACGGAGATAAGAGATAAAGAGATTAAGAGACTGCATATATTAAAGATTCTGAATGTTGGTTTTGATTTATTTTTGACTAACGGCCCAGCCCTAGGTTCAACCATAGGAAGTATTGGACAGTGCAGAACAGAGGTAAAGAAGACAGTGAAGGCAGGGTGGCGTGGGTGGAGACGAGTGTCGGGATGAATTTTGACAGGAGGATAACAGTGAAAAGTGAGTCAAAGAGTGAAAGGGAAGGTTTACAAGATGTTAGTGAGCCCTGCTATGATGGATGCTCTGGAGACAGTGGCAGCATGCATTGCTAACAGGCATAACACCAGTTCCTGACACCTTCACACTTTAACCAGCTGTGTGTTAGTGAGAGATTGTTGGAAAAGTCTAGGGAAAGAAGAAGAAGAAGAAAATGCAGTCTGAAAGGCTGTGTGAAATCAGTTGTAACAATGAAGGCTGCACAAAACAGCACCATCGGGGACCCTTTAACAAGCTCACACTATAACTGTGTCCCAATTCAGGGGCTGCATCCTTCAAAGGCTGCTTTGAAGGCCGATTACATCACAGCGAAACGATGAAGGTTGTCCCATTTCAAAGGCTCCTCCAAATGCAGCCCACAAATATGGCCTTCTTTTCCCAAGAGTCAAAGGACACTGGGTGTATCCTTTGTGGTCTACTTTATCCCAAGATTCACAGAGCAGCAGTGGATTTTTTTTTCCAAGAACTGGCAGGTGGTTTAAGGGGTCATTCACAATTATCATTTTCCAAAGTTTATAAAGAGTACTCTTTTTCAGACCCCCCTTCCCCTTCCCCTAAAGTGTACAAATAAAATGTTGATCTTTTTTATGATTTCACTTGGTTCTTTGGTATTTTTATGTAATAGTAGTATTAAAAAAACATCGTAGTGTTGAAAATTTTAGGAAAACGTATTGTTGCACTATTAAAAGTTCATCCATTCTCTTCCGCTTATCCTTTTCAGGGTCGTGGAAGGGCTAGAGCCTATCCCAACTGTTGATCATAATATTTTATTAGAGGGATTAGAGCACGCCATAGGTACTAAAGGTACTGTGCTGCAGTGGTTTCAATCATATTTATCTAATAGACTTCAATTTGTTCATGTAAATGGGGAGACTTCTTCACACACTGAGTTTAATTGTGGAGTTCCACAGGGTTCTGTGATGAGACCAATTCTATTCACACTATGCGTGCTTCTCTTAGGCAGTATTATTAAAAAGCACTGCATACATTTTCAATATTATGCAGATGATACCCAGCTTTATTTCTCCATGAAGCCAGACGGCACACAAATGGAGCCTGGATAACCTCTAATTTCCAGCTTCCACCTTCCCATGCTGTTAAACTCAAAGTTGGCATCATTGCTCTAGTCTAGTCATCTTTCTTCCCATCTTCTTTAAGTCAATCAGCCTTCACTCTGCATACTTTAAATCTCAACACTCACCTGTTATTCTCCCTTGCTCATTTGTGCAACCCACTTCCCCATCTCCATCTCACCCAAGTCACTCGGCGCTCCATCCAGTCCTCAATCCATCTTCACCACCATCAGCATCTAGACTCTGGCAGTCCTGCCCTAATTCCGGTCACTGTTGGAATTCCATTCTGTTTTGATATGCCATCAGAATCTAATCTCTTAATAGCGTCATAGAATTCTGTATATCAATAAATCATGTTCAATTCCTCCTAATGATCTCTCCTTATTGAACTGCCTTCACTCGTTCATATACATAGATATAAGTGGGTTGCTCAGGTATTACAAGCCAGTGTAGTAAATTTTGCTGTTTATTTTTCTCTTTTTACCATCCCTATGAGAAAACAACTGAAAACAGCAGTCGCTTCAGTCTTATTTTGAAAATTTAGTCATTGGAGACCATCTAGCACAAGATCCCTGTCCCCACTACTGACACAAAGTATAGTTCCCACAGTGTAATTCAAATATATTCAATGCCATTTTAATTATACAGCACCAACTCATAACAGTTGTCTCAAGGCACTTTATATTCTATATTGAAGCATTATTACAGAGAAAACACTAATAATCAAATGACTCTTTATGAGCACGGACTTGGTGACAGCAGGAAGGAAAAACTCCCTTTTAACAGGAAGAAAGATTTGACAGAAGCAGACTCAGGGAGGGCCAGCCATCTGCCAGTTGGGGTGAGGGGACGATGATAGGACAAAAGAACACATTCTTTAAAAGTGTCTGTTAATTTTAAATTGAACAGTAATCTAGGAATGCTTAAGCGTTTCCTTGGCACGTATCTAAAATGTAGCCCGCTGTTGACAGATATAGGATTAGATATCTCATATTTTATATATTTTATATGTTTTCTGTATAAAAAAAGACTGCAGCATTACTGCTGAAGCTTACAGTAAATATACAAAATAAATAGATATTTAGTGTAGAAATTACAACAATATCATGGAAAAATACAGTAACGACCTTTAATTTTATAATAACAATACAATAACTGATCATTGCAATAAGATCACTGTAAATTTTAAAATAACGTTCTAGCAACCCTGCTGCCAATGTTTTACTGTAAATTCTTACAATGCTTTTAAAGTGCAGACAGAAAATATTTTGAGAATATGATTGAAATAATCCTCTAGAAGAATAAATTTTGTATTTTCCTGAACCATATGACAATTTTAAAATGAGGAATTTCTGCTTTACCTGTTTTTGACACTTGAGCCTAATGTTAGCTGACATAATATTAGTTTATAACCAGCTGTCAGCTGTCCAGAGACCAGAGGGTCCATGTTTAGTCTGCTTACAGTAACTAACTGTGACAATACTGGGAATAAATGAGCATGTTTATGCCTGTTTTCTTGTGGTAGACCCCTGATTTCAGGAGACGAGGCTTCAGGTGAGGAGTGAAAGAATGAAGTGGAGAAAGTATTCGCAGAGGAGGCAAATGGAAAGAGGAAGAGGAAGATTCTCAGAATTTTAAGAAATCTGGAGCACTATAACAGAATTCTGTGAGTTTGTTAAGTTTAACCTCACGGGTGACATTTCTCCATTTCTGGGCCTAAGGATTTCTAGGTAAACAATAATGCTGGAAATGTTGACTTTGTTCGTGACAGTGTCCTACTTTAGCAAGGCATTGGTGTGGGTGAAAAAGGGCTTTAATTATGTTAGCCCTAACAAAGCAGTCATCTAGTCTCCTAGGCATTGTTATCAAGGATGGTGTCCAGGCATTCACAACAAAGGGGTTGAGGTGAGTTAGGAGTAAGCTAGCTAATTAGTTTATGTTTAACAATGATGTTCTGGCTGATGGATTTCTTAAAAAACAAACATGTACAGCACTTCTATAACAATGGATGTAAGGCAGGATTTGTAATTAGTTATGTTAGCCTAGTTGATATGATCCTTCTGCTGTATGGCCAGCTTCAGTATCGCAGCAGCACTGGCTATGTCTTTTAGAATGTTTAGGAAAAAGACTAAATTGCTTTTTTGAGGGTTGCTCATTGAGTTTCAGCTCAGGTGAGTGCCAAGTTTCCTGAAATAGATGCCATCATTTGACAGCGTTGTTGATTTGGGTAGAGAAGAATGTGTCACACACTGACGTAGAATGTGTGTAGAAGAGGACAAATTCATCCAAATCAGATGAAACTGAGACACCATCAACAACACAAGTTCAGTCATTATTTTAAAATCTATGTTGATGACATCTCTTCCAGGTGGCGGAAGGCTTCTCCCTTGGTGGCCTCAGGGTCTCGTCCTGCGGATGACGCAGTCCTGTTGGCGTCGTCAAGTGGAGGCCTCCAGCTCGCAGTGGAAAGGTTCGCAGCCGAGTGCGAAGCGGCTGGCATGAGAATCAGCACCTCTAAGTCTGAGGCCATGGTCCTCAGCTGGAAAAGGGTGACTGCCCACTCTGGCTCAGGGAGAAGTTTCTACCCCAAGTGGAGAAGTTCAAGTATCTCGGGGTCTTATTCACGAGTGACTGGAGAAAGGAGCAGGAGATCGACAGACGGATCGGGGCATGTCCCACTGGGAGGGGGCCCCGGGGTAGACCCAGGACACGCTGGAGAGATTGTATCTCTCGGCAGGCCTGGGAACGCCTTGGTGTCCCTGCTGATGAGCTGGTGGAGGTGGCTGGGGAGAAGGAAGTCTGGGCTTCTCTGCTTAGGCTCCTGACCCCACGACCCGGCCCCGGATAAGGAGAAGAAAATGGATGGATGGAATTAAAAGATGTCACCTAGGGGGACAAAGATGGGAAATGGCATCCCTGTCTTATGTGAGGCCTTTCTGAACTTAAAAAAAAAAAAAAAAAAGCATGTGATTAGGGGATCCTTCAAATGCCAAAGGCCATGCGGCTCTATACTGACTGCACTGGCGCAGTTATGAAGTAGAGGGGACTGTTTTGTCTGACAGCGGCATGCTGGGTGGTTCTCCAGATGAGGTATCTCTGATGACTGCATCGCTGAGATGAAAAAGTCATATAGGACCAAAAGTGTCTTGCTGGCAGCAGAAAATAAGGAGTTTTTCCTAGAGTTGTATAAAGAAAGTGTTTTCCTGGCACTAAAAGACAACCACAACCACTGGTATTAAACCCTAGGCTACCTACATCTAAGAGGAAGCTAACAACTATCACAAAGGATCGCCACAGCGGGTAGATCCATGTTTGAGCTGTCAGAATTTTTTTCACAGTGGATGTCCTTCTGGACACAAGCAAGGACTGGACCAATATCTGATCCAAATATCAGATCACTACATCCTAAATCTGCAGCAATGTTATTTGAGTTGAGTTTTGGCATTTCACAAGAAAGCATTTTAGACAAATCTGTGTTTCTGAAAATAAGGCCCCATCCACACACAGGTATTTTGATTTGATTTAGATAACTGAAAACTGAGCGCTTGAATTTCCTTCCACGGTGAAGACTTTCAGAAACTTTCAGTTTCTGCACCTGTGGATGAAGAAGAGAGAGACTGTCTTGCAGCATAAAAAGTGTGTTCCTTTATCTCTGTTTGTGATGTCCGACTCCGTGTTGTGTTACTGTCTGTAGGCTTTTTAATTGCCAAACATTTCTGCATTGTTAGGGTTAAATCACCAGCTGTTGCCTGGCATGCCTTTGACGGCGCGTGAGATAGTTTAAAAAAAATGCTCTAACACATTTAACTGGTATTGCTTCTTTTTAATCAGTTTTCTGCAAAACAAATACATCACAGGTATGTTTGGACTCCTTGCGGGCATCATTGCATCTTTCTCTTTTGACTGATTGCTACCCGTCACAGTAAAGACTAAAAAACACTATTACAAGCCACAGATAAACGTACAGTATCAAGCAGAGCAAAACTTTACAAACTAAAATTTAAGCTATTATCAATTCAGAAGACTGAGACATTTTATGTAACATTTGTAACATGCTTACTTCATATTTAAAAGTAGGTTTTAATTTCTAAAAATTTTACAGATGGCAAAATCCAGCTGTGTCCACATTAAATGTTAAATGGACTAGTTCTTATACAGCGCTTTTCTGCTCTATCTGAGCACTCAAACAACATGCTCACATTTACGTAAGCACCTCCACGTGTAACTAAGCTAAGAGCTTATTGTCTAACATTCACACCCCAACGCTTGCATCAGAGAGCAACTTGGGATTCACTATCTTGCCCAAGGATACTTTGGCATGCAGCCCGGAGCAGCCAAGAATTGAACCACCGACCTTTCCGATCATTAGGTGACCTGCTCTACCTCCTGAGCTGCAGCCACCCGTGTTTTCTGGATTGTTTTTTTTATAACTATAAACTTACAAACAGAAGTAACTGTATTCAAAAGTCTTATAGTCAGCTCCATATGTTTTTGGACAATAACACAATGTAATTTTATCTATGTATATCAATGTATGATCACCGGATCTTAAAACCAAACAAGGAAAGATGGAATGTTCAATGAAACCCCTTCTGGCAGGATGTCCTCAATTGTGAAACAATAAGCATGTGACGTGGTTGTAGATGTCGCATTACTCCACAATCACCTCTTATGGTCTTGTATGACACACATGCTATACAAGTTGCTGGCAAATTTTATTACACCGTTGGGAGCAACGCCAATTAGAACCTTTAGTGTTGTGTGTACTGGCTTTACAAATGAGATAGAAACTGTGCAGTCAAGCACAATACTGGAGTTAGGTAATGGCCGGAGGGAATCTGGGAGCAATGTTTGCTGCAGTTAAACCTTGCTGCAAGGTCTACATGAGCACAATTAAGTATCTCCATCATTAGGATTAGAAATAATTGGTCATTTATGACACTGATTATGACAGTCAAGGGCTTCTACAACAGGATGGTAGCAACATCAGGCAGACCAGTATAGTACTGGACCCTCTCAGGAATGAAGATTTGATTGAATGAACAGGTTTTCTTCTTCTTATCCAACAGTTTGCTTTTGTTTATTTTTTTATTTCTTAGCATGTCCATCTTCACCTTTACCAATGCAACAACATGTAGGTCATCAGATCTATCACTGATTCGCACCACTAACTGGGACCAGCACTTTCTTCTGTTTATGGATAAAGTTGGAACTGAAAAAACTTCTACTCATTCCGTGCAAACCTTGTTGGCCCAGCAGCTTTTCTATTAAAGAACTGTCAGCCGCACACCCTAGAGTTGCCGTTTGAGTTTAAGTTAGGGGACAAAATTAAAACATACTGTTTAATCTTTGACTTTCTGCACTCCTTGCCTAAAATACACTATAATGCCAAAAAGTATTCGCTCATCAGCCTTCACACACACGTGAACTTGAGTGACATCCCATTCTTAATCCATGGGGTTTAACATGATGGCGGCCCAACCTTTGCAGCTGTAACAGTTCAACTCTTCTGTGAAGGCTTTCCATAAGGTGTAGGAGTGTTTATGACAATTTTAGACCATTCTTCCGTCAGTGCATTTGTGAGGTCAGACACTGATGTTGGATGAGAAGGCTAACATCAGTGTTGCAGTCTCTGCTCTAATTCATCCCAAAGGTGTTTTGTTGGGTTGAGGTCAGGACTTTGTGCAAGCCAGTCAAATTCTTTTACACCAACTCATCCATGTCTTTCGGAACAGCAAAACACCTCGTTAAACTTTGAGAAATGCCCTGGTTGACAAATGTGTAGAGATGATGACCTGAAAGTGCTGGTGAAGTCTGACTATGTTCAACTTGGCTGTTTTAGTAAAGCCAGCAGCAGTTTATCTACGGTGTAGTCCCCCATCAGTTTCTCTTCAAGCTGAGAGGCCAGCAGCCTTTTCTGGTTGGGTGCATGTGCACATTATGGTTAAACTGGTCTTAGACAATAACTAGCCACCATCAAGATGCTGGACCCACACAGTCAATGTTTTCAATGGCTCATAGTCAAGCACAGCCAAGCATGCTTCTCGAGATAATAGCCAACTGCAGCCACAGGATTGCATCCATCCTTTAAATTACTGCCAAAAGGTGGGAAGTTTTATTAGAGAAAGTGAGAGAAAGCTGTTTAAAATGAAATGAGAGATTTTAACTGATGTCTAATTTTAGATTTCACTAGACAAACACTGCTTGCATTGCTTGCCCTGATGGCATGTGGTATTCCATCACATATACACACACAAAATATACATTTTTGCATAAGATATTTCATGATATAATTGTTTATTGTTACTTCTTACAGGCTTCCCTCATCAGCTTAATTAAAGGAGGGGGCCAAGTCTGCACAAATGTTCAACTTTGTCACGTAGCTTTGTGATATAAAATGTAGGCTAGGTGCTGTTGAGGCACAGCTTGAACACGCCTAGGTGGCTGTGCCACCAGATAAGTACAACAGATGTGCTGCTTTGTGATCCACATTGTGATCCAGAAAGTGTGATTAAAAGACTGTGTTTTGGAATCACACCCTCCTGACAGTGAACTGCTGGATGCCAAAAAAAGGCTCACCAGAAAATATTTCGGGAAGTATTCCTGAGCCTATGCAAGGATTTCCATGACAGAGTTGTGCTTATTTTTAAAGCAGTGTCACCTGAGGGCAGATCAGCTGATTTTAGCCTTGTCCCTTGCACACAGAGATTTCTATCGATTCTGGGAAGATTTTGATGATATTATGTGCTGTAGATGATGAGCTATTCAAAGTCTACCAGGCCAAGTTTTTTGTGTGTGTGCAAAAAC
>VUQK01027314.1:0-11054 GCA_015106715.1 Bujurquina vittata | reverse complement strand
CTATGCAGATTCAAGCAACTAGCAGACAGCAAAACACCACTGTGCTCCGATGCAGGAACAGGAAGTGATACAATACCGCAGTGTGAGCCAACACCAAGTGACAGCGCCTCCACAGGAACTCCTCAGTGTAACGAAGGCGTAAGTGTCCCTTGCACACAGAGATTTCTATCGATTCTGGGAAGATTTTGATGATATTATGTGCTGTAGATGATGAGCTATTCAAAGTCTACCAGGCCAAGTTTTTTGTGTGTGTGCAAAAACCTGATCTAATCATAATTTTTTTTTTTGTTTAAACATTCAATGTTTTTTTAAATTTTCTATTGTGAATAATATGTGGGTTTATGAAATATGAATTGCATTCTGTTTTCATTTACATTTCACACAGTGTCCAAACATTTTAAAACTGGGGTTGTAATAACTCACCAAACAATAAATCAAAAAGGAAAGTTGTACCAACATCAGACATAACCTCCCATCTGCTCGTAGACTTTCTAGCAAGAGGAAGTTTGAGTCCATTCCAATCTAATCTGTGATAGAACTCAATATTTGCTGGAAATGAAACCATTTCAGCAATACTGTCAAAACACATTGAAGCATAAGTCATTGTTTTTTTTGTTTTGTGAAGAAAGTGCCACCTCTTACTGACACACTGAACACACCCATTCATTCATCTCAATAATAGAAACTGGATATGCCCCAGGAGAAGGATGAATTCATCCTTAATTCTAAGTGGCTGTATACAAATACCTTTCACTACTTGGGAACATACAGTGTGTACACCTCTTATACCCTTGAAAAGGGTTCACATGGTCATCTTGAGGTCCAATAGTTACAAGTCAAGGTAAAGAAAAAAAAGAGTGTATAACCCCTCAACCATATAGAGGTATGCTGTTGCATTTGGCTTTCTCAGTAGCTTTAAACTCAGAACTCTTTTTATAACCAAATGAGTTGGTCCTTGTTGGCAGAGGTGGAAAAAGTACTGACATTCTGTACTTAAGTAGAAGTACAAGTACTTGTGGTAAAAACTACTCTGATAAAAGTTGAAGTACTGGTTCAACTTCTTTACTCAAGTAAAAGTACAAAAGTACAGACTCTGAAATCTACTCAAAGTAAGAAAGTAAAAGTAGCTCTTTGGAGGCCATTTCTACCTCTTTCTTACGTCTTTCGCTCATTCTTTGCTCTCCCTGGAAATACAGCAGCTCTTCTTTTAGCTAGCCAACACACTTTTTGTCCTTTACGTTTTCTGTCACTCGTTTTCCTCACCGTTCCAGCGTGTAGCCTCTAAAGCACTACTTCCTCTAGCTCTTTCCAGTCTCCGAGCGAGCCTCTCCCTCCCGCCCTATTGCAACGGCTCCCAAGAAAAAGTCGCTCGCGATCAGGAGCCGGCTTCCACACTGACCACAAATGCAAACGTTTCTCAGACGTGTTAAACCTTAAATAACAAGTGTGTTTTGAAAATGTAAGAAGTAGAAAGTACAGATTTTTGTGTAAAAATGTAGGGAATAGAAGTAAAAAGTAGTCAGAAAAATAAATACTCTTGTAAAGTACAGATAAACTGAAAAATCTACTTAAGTACAGTAACAAAGTATTTGTACTTCATTGCCTCCCACCTCTGCATGTTGGTCATCAGAAATAATGCAGGTTTAACCTGTTTCTGTGTCTGCTTTATTTTTCAGACTTGGAAGCTGCATCTATCGTTTATATTCACTGTGTCTTTAACTCCGTAATAGTTTTTATTTTAATCTAGAGACAGAATTTCTGCAAAGAATGACTATAAGATGGATGCTTTGAGATCACAAGTGATATATAAGCTCTCAGAGAAGTGATGATATCCATTTTTAAATCACCTATGTCTTAGTTCTTTTTCTTCTCCAGCCTCACCACTTATTTTGTCACCCACAGATTGCCTGGTTATTCATTTCAGCTCTTGCATCCATCTTGGTCGGCTCCATTAAGCTGCTCTTTTTTCTAACTTTCATCTGTTGTTTTATTATTCCTGAGGACATTGAGGCTTTTTCGCTGTTTCTAACTTTGTGTCTGTGTGAATATGTATCATTGCTGAAATTAGTACATTGAGAAAGTGGTGCTGGCACATCAACCAAAGAAAAATATGGTAAAACTGTGTGCAGACCTCAAACCAATTGAATGGTCAGGGGAGGATGGCAGAATCTGCCAGCTATCCCAAGTTCAACTAAAAAGCCTTATAAGCCTAAATAAATCATTAATACACAAAATATGAAGTTATCACTTGAAGCTTAGTAAGATATGAAGATAAAAGGATTTAATGTCACGTTAGATAAACAGAGGATAATTGTGCCATGTCTACAGCTACAAAGAAAAGAAAGATAACACCAAGCAGCAACCTCCAACACTGAAAAATGAAACCAGCGTGAGAGTACAGCTTTGTTAGCCACTTGAGGCTGGCTCTAAATCACAACAGATTCTCGTATTAAAATGTCCAATTAAAAATGCATTAAAAAAATCCATCCATCTAAAATTCATATTGGCTTGGCCTCTATGGGGTAGTTCCCCCTTTCCCTGTACTTCTCCGCTGTCTTTTCAGATAACCCATAAAAAATATTATGACCTGCATTAAGACACTAGAATTTCACTCACCACAACTAAACGTGCATTTCTAGGATGCAGTAGCTAATGCTAGCAAGCTTGATTAGCAAGCTGCATCCATAAATATTACAAGTGCGTCACACAGACACACAAACCTTCTCATTAGTCCTGACTCAGCACTGAAACCTCTCATTCAAAAGAAGTTAACCTTTAGCTCAAAAAACCCCAACCTGGCTAATGCTGTGTCTTCGAAATACAGAGAGCAGAACCTAATGGCTGACGAAAGCTGTGTCCAAATTCAGGGTGCATGCTCCATGCATTCTTCAAAGGCTGCATTTGAAGGCTGATTACGCCACAGCGAGGCAGCGAAGGCTGTCCAAATTCGAAGACTCCAATGAATGCATCCTTCTTTCCCCCAGAATTGAAGGATGGGTCCGGTGTGTCCTTCATGGCCAACCATATCCCATGATTCATTGTGCAGCAAAGCAATGCGGGAACGGCAGAGGAGAGCAGCCAAAATGTGACACAAAAAAAACCTTTAAGATGTTTTCATGCAAGAATGTAGATGTTTAACCCTCACATGTCTGCTTGATTTATCCCGATATTGTTTCATTGCATAAGTGCTATAATGGTTTTGGAGATGGCTCTACCAGCCAGCTCGTTTCGCCAGCTGTCAGCTGACCAGGCAGTCAAGGTTCCCTATATCTGGAGGGAATTCCTGACCCCTGGCACATCGTTTTTATGTAGACCGGGTCCTTCGAAGGATTCAGCCCCTGAATTTGGACACAGCTAGAGATATAAAAGATTGATGTAGCTACACGAATACTGAGCATAAACACAAGTGACCAAAAGCTACCAGGAAAGAAAGATTACAAGTATGGCACCTCTGATGAACAGTACCTTCCCTCATTCTCTATTATTGTACACTTATCCTGGATTTATCTACCAGTGGTGCATTGTTAGCCAAATCCAACTTTATAGGTGGTCTGATGTGTTTTCTGTGCCACTTATAAAGTCTACAGCTGAGGAAGACAACTGACTTGTCGAGTCCTCCTTTGTCATCTCCTGACCTTTGTAATGGAAAACTCATTAACAAGGTACAGCAGAGGATAGAAGTTCACTGGTAATCGCAATTGTTGATTTGCATGTTTTTATTAGCATGCATGTATTCTGCCCATAAAACAGGCAGGAGGAAACATTTGTTGCCAGCTCATGCACTGACAGTCTGCCAGTTATTGATTTGTCTGAGACAGTTCATTAATGACTGCTGAATCAGAATCTTTACCAGAGCCGCGCAGCTTTAGTGAGCAAGCACTTCATCTAAGTGCATCTCAACTGTTGAGTGCAGAGGGTGCTGCTGTTGCCAAATCATTCATTGGTTATAATTAATGTTTCAAGTACCCAGTAGACTTTGTTCTTTAGCGAGTAAAGAAACAGGCATGCTAAAATGTCCTCCCATTAAGACTGCTACTATGTGTCTTATTGCAATCTTTCATTTCTGTAATGGTCAGAGGGAAAGGCCTGTGATGTAGTATAAAATGCAGACTGGTGATTTCATGCAGTCCACCCTGTTGTCAGGAAACAACAACTCTGAAAAACGTGCCCATATATAAGGTTTACAGACAGGTATGACGGTGACCACAAATACCACACAGTACACTACTAGAGATCCACGTCTTTGAAATGGAAACCACCACTCACCCTGAAAATACACCAGCTGCATGTCTCTGACGTTTCATCTCAGCTTCTGAAATGCTTCTGGTGTGATTTGAAGCTAGTGCAAAGGATGGAACAAAACTGCATCAGAGCATATGCTTAAGACCTTATTTTGAAAATTGATCAGATTCTCTATGCCACTCCTGAATCTACTGCTCTCCTTTACCTGCTCTGTGCTGCTCGATGGGGCTTCTGTAAAAAATACACCCAGCACTATTTTAAGCAAAGCAGAGCAGGAAGCTGCTTCTGGAAGTCGCTGGAACTACGTTTCATTCCTGTATTATTAGGCTAGAGCAACTATGCAGCCTGCCTGAGCGGAATGACTCCAGCCTGCTTCAGCTAGAGATCCAGGGTGCTGCTTATTTTCATTTATATATACTTTTTTCTTTTCGCATGACACATGCAGTTTGTTGTATAGTGCAGCTCTTTGCCCACTGATTTTAGACTAGGCCAGGATGCTAATGTAGGAGCCTTCAAAGAACCAAGATGGTGAGTGCAGTTGTCAGTCATAACCTTTATGGATCTAATGCACAGATATACATTACTCAATAAAACTGAAGCACAAACTGCATGAACTCTAACCAAACAGCAGGCAATAACAGAAGTAAAGTTACTCACACGGCGATTGGCTTGAGTTGGTATGCTGGTGCACCTGTCAATCAAAGCACTAGGTGTCATAATTACAAAGATAATTTTTCCACCTCTACTATATGCTGTAATTTGCAGTGATGTCTTTTGGACCTTTTTTTGTGGGTGATGGAGGACCCTTGACAATGCATCTGTCTAGACTTGAGAATGAAGGATATAAAAGAGCTTTCTGACTGTCCCTTAATCTAGATTCCAGACTAGGGATGATTAAACATACTTCAGACTGTCACTTGTAACATTAAAGATGATTAAAGGTCCTTCTAGTTGTCACTGTAGTATAAAGGTGATTGAAAATCTATTGCTCTTCAGTCTAGACTTTGAGGTCTGGGGAACTAAAATGTGTCCTTTGTGTAACAAAGCCATTTTATTTGTTGCATGATATCAGGCTTTACTGGGCAAGCAGACGGCAGTTTGCTTGCCCAGTAAACATTTGCCCCAGAGTTTCTTTCAAAATGAAATCAAAATAAGATGCATAAAATTAACCCAGCTGCACTGATAAATTCCTAAGTTCCTCTCAGTGAAAAGAAATGTGCAGTATTAGCCAGCTTGTCAGTGAGCCATTTCGTAAGAAACCAATTAAGACCTAAAATAAAGATATAAGGGATCCTACCAGATTCTCCCCTAAATGAAGTTGTGCTGGAAACTTCAGGTCACAGTGACCTAGTTTGCCCTGAGGCTGTCAGAGCATCCCTAAATGAAAGTTTCCTTCATGTGCAGAGATCATATGAGAGAACTTGGAAAAAAAAATCTGAGCTCCTGCAGTTTGAGGAGAACTGCAGAGAGATGAACAGTGGTCTCATCAAATGCTGTGTTCCAAGTCTTCATAGGACATGGATGGAGAAAGCAAGCAGATTTATTTCTGGTGTGATCAGCAGCTGTTTTGAACAAAAGATAAATCAGTATTTCCACCTTTGTGTTTGCCATCATTGTTATGATCAGCGTTTCTCTTCTTCTTCACCATCTTTATTTAGAGTGAGGACGGTTCATTCATGGTGATATAGAGAACAAAGTCACCTTCTGGTCTTTGCTTGACCTCTCCACACACACTTTTATTTTTCTCCAATTCGCTGTGACATACGGGGGTAAGATGATAAATGGACGGGCACTTTTCTATTCAGCTTGAGCACTCAAAGAGCTTTATACAATATGTCTCATTCACACAAGTACTTTTTTCTATGCCTAAGTGCTTTCCATCTAACATTCACACTCAGAGAGCAACTGAGAGCTCAGTATTGTGCATGAGGAATATACTGAATAATGGAGCGGACAGGGATCGAACGACTGACCTTCCACTTAGTAGAGGACCATGCTCTACCTCCTGAGCTACAGCCAACACACCTGGAGCCCATCATTTATCATTTTTATCCAATGCAGAAACTACAATTGCTAAGCTTAAAAATTGCAGTACACCTGGTTACTTAGCAACAAGGCAGCCCTGGAATTCATTGATAACTATATAGCTGGCTGGTTGGATTATTTATGGATATTAAAATATATTTCTCATTTGTAGTTTAACAGATTATAAAGGTATATTCATTTAAATTGATTTCAACTGAATGTTAGCATGTACTTATAAATTCCTGTATTGTTATGCTGTGTTGCATAGTTTTGCCACATTTTCATGCCATGTTCCATGTTTTTACGTTATAGACACAAAACAAAAAAATTTACTATTAAAAGTATAAAAATGTCTATCAATGTGTACTGGAAAAACAAGCTTAATTCGTGTTTAAATGAAGCAAACGGCAAACTACAAAATGACAGTGGAGGATAAACCTTCCAGTACATCATTTAAGAAGAGAGCAAGAAAAGATGAGAGAAATGCTTGTTGATCCATATATAAGGGTTAGCAGCAGTCTGAAGTCTATCACAGGCCAACCTCCGACATGGAGGACCTCTAATGGCATTCTGAATTAAAACAAGGAATCCTCATATTTTCCTTCACTTTTTTCTTTTTAATCTTGAGATCTGACACTTTAGAATCTACTGTTCATTTCCAACAGACACACCAACGCATGCCCACGCACCAACATTAACTGTCTTTTTCCTCATTTACGCACCCACACAGGCTGCTTAGATCGGTTTAAAAGCTTCTTATTGCCAGATGATTAATTCTGCTTTGTAATATGCAGCCTGTGACTATGAAAGTTGGCCCTGCAACAACACATACTAAAGAAATCACAAACCTCAGAGGCATGTTCAAATTTGGATATAGACACATTTCATGTTAAAATGCACATTTTTTTGGGCAACTTCCATATCAGCAATGGAGATAATGAAGTTTTATTGGTTAAAATTCCCAAAATTGTGTGAATAACTTGTGCACAAGCGTTTCCAGAGACTTTCAGCTAAATGCACAACAGATTGCAGGGCCGGTCATCAGTCACTGATTGGTTGATGTTCTGCTGAGAAGCAGAGAGAGGAAAGAAATAAGGTGCCTTTAAAAGGTCAGCTTCCTTTTTTGTGCCGTAGAAGGGCACAGAGAAGATCACAATATGCAACAGTTTACACAAAGCATATGTATGAGGCTACACACACACACACACACAGGATGTCACAGAGGATTGCAGTGTGAAATGAGTGAGCCACCTTCATCCACCACGACTGAAGGAAGATCATGATGTTTAAAAAAGAAAAGATAAGGAGAGAAAAAGGCTCTTAACCATATAAAGAGTGACCCTGAAGTATCCACTGGTTGATTGTTAATGGTTTCAGTTTCTCCACTCACACTGGTATTTTTTAAAATGCTCATTTTTTAGATTTATTAATTTTTTTACAGTTGTACTGAGGCTGTGTTATCAATTTTGCTTCAGGGTGGGAAAAAGAAAAAAAAAAAACTTTTGTGGCCTTGTCTAAACCACAGCTTGCCTCGGTTTGAGAACAGTCTCATTTTGTGATTTTTACTCACAAAGTTTAACTGAATGTTTGAACTGAATGTTCCCACTAAATAATACTGAATGTGAGGACATCAATTCCCCGAATGCATCACATCTTGTATGCATCACTGGAATGAAGCACTTTGAAAGAAAGTACTTTATTTTGTTGTATATGCTGAATTACCACTATGAAGACCACTCTGCCAGAGTTACAGTAAAAAAAAAAAGCACAATCCATAAAGCTCAGTAAATGGTTCTTAAACATTGTCTCTGGAGCTTGAAAAAAAAGGCAACTGGACGATGACCTGGATGAGTGAGAATCTACACAGACATATGTTCTTAAACGTTGTTCTTCTACTTTACTTCTATTTTTGCTTTTTTAAGGGAAAAGAAATGTCAAGTATCAGACATATACAGACAGATTTTTATTCATAACAACTTCTAATGCACACCAGGAAATTTGAAAACCTTTCAGATTTGGGAGGAAGATATTTAACTGTTATTGTGGATAGAGTGGGTTGTCTACCAATCAGAAGGTCAGTGGTTTGACCCCTGGCTTGTCCAACCTGCATGCTGAAGTACCGGTATGCTTGGGCTAGGTCAACTTGATGCATGCATCAGAGTGTGAGTGTGTAAACCTTGGGTTAAAATGTTTAGGCATAGAAAAAAGTGCTTGTGTGTGTGAATGAGACTTTAATAGTGCTTTTCTACTCAGTTTGAGGTCGGTGCTTTCTTCCTATAAGTGCTAATATACTTACATAAGCACTATGCAGGGATTCATCCAGTGTCTAGATTGTCAGATACATACAGTATTCATCTCTTCATGCCTTTTTCATATCATAAAACACTGCTAATCGGAAAGAAGGAAGCTAAGTGCTGCTTCTGCACTATTAAATCAAACTCTTGTGTCATTGATTGTGAAGGTTAGATGTTAGAGAAGAAGCATTTTCCAGCAATTATACAGTTGTTCAGATCAGTTCATTGAGATTTCCACCGGCAAACCCAACAGTTAATTCTCTCTTGTTCCTCACTAGGGACATTTTTGCCCTCTATATATCTTACCATACTAATAAGGACCTTCAGGAGCTTAAGATGTACCTGTTGCCTAGCACCTAGGACTACAGTGACCCATTTGGAAGATTTATTCAATTATAATACCTTACAAGAGCATAGTATTTTAATTTTGCATCAGGAACATTTAATATATACATGCAAACACTGAATTATTTATAATATTACATCATGTTGCCTAGCAACCACCTAACACTGGACTAAACTCACAGACCAGCAATAGTGTAGGGTGGATATGGGCTAGTTAAAGTAGTGCATAAGAATAATAACCACTGCAGGAATATGTTTGCTTTACCTTCAGTGCTGCAATTTGCTACACAAACATACAGCGCAGACACATACTCGGGCACATACAGTGCAGGACAGACACATGCACATGGATATTCATGCACACAGGTGCAAGCACACGCACACACTCACACACACATCATTACTTAAAGAGCAAGATTTCATGAATTATTTCAAAAAGAATGGCCAACATACTTAGAAAATAATGACCTGCCAGGAATATCACCTTGTGCTCTTTGGGAAGCAGGAGAAACAGTAATGTGGAGCAAAATAATATCTTACAGTACTGTTCATATAAGAAAATAAAGAAAAAAATCACTTGTCATAGAATTAGAACAAAAAATTAAATCTTTAGAAGCTGCCTATGCTGCCTCAACACAAGAACATATAATTGGAAACCTGAGAAAACTGAAAGTGGAAGTAATGAAATAATTGAATTGAAAAAAAGACAATTTCTGGTACAGAGTCTGTGTTTGGAGAACTTGAACATGGCAAAAAATCTGGGAAATTGCTTGCTAACCAGTTAAAGCAAAATAAAGAAAAAAACATCTATTTATTCTATGAAGTATTTGACTGGTAACATGACTCCTGATCCACAGCAAATAAATCTTTTAAAGACTTTTATAAAGCTGTATACGATTCATAAATTAATCCATGTGGTGCTGCCACTGAAGAATTTCTTAATAATATAAATCTACCAAAACTAAATGATGACTAGGTTGTGGCTCCGGATTCACCTCAGTCAATGGCTGAACTCTATGAAGCCCTACAGCAACTCCCAAATAATAAAGCTTCAGATGCTTTTTTTAACAGAGCTTTGCAAAGAATTTTGGCCTGCACTGGCACCAAACCAGTTATATCAAGGGTCATCACTCAGCCAGTAATACAGACTAACAAACAGACTAATAAATGCAATAGACTACTATTCCATTAATACATTAGAAGCCACAGTTGTCTTTAGATGCAGAAAAAAAACATTGAGATTGGGTGAACTAGAAAATTTTGAACAAATTTGGATTTGGTTCTTCCTTCATACATTCTTCAAAGAGTTAAAGGTGAATTTTAGGAGAGCAAGGAAAACAATCCCCACTCCTCTCTGTATAACTGGTGAAGAAGTAGAGAGGGGCAGCAACATCTGGTTCTCCAGCTGCACCGCTGAGAACAGAAGGGACTTGGCCCACTTTGTTAAGACCGCACAGTGGATACCCAATGTAGTTTTCCCTTGTGTGCACCGTGTACGTAGCCGTATATACAGTATCTCGTCGCATTCTTCTTTTATTTTTATTTATTTACTTATTTATTTGATTATTTAATTAATTCAATTTTTGCTATATTTTAGCAATTTTATTCTTATTGTTCATAAAAAATGTGCTGCTGCTGACCTTATTGGATGTTGTAGGGCTGTCATGGTTGACACGCCTCTGCAACATCGCGTGGAGATCTGGGGCAGTGCCACTGGATTGGCAGACCGGGGTGGTGGTCCCCATCTTTAAGAAGTGAGACCGGAGGGTGTGCTACAACTTTTGGGGGATCACACTCCTCAGCCTCCCCGTTAAGGTCTAGCCAGGGTGCTGGAAAGGAGGGTCCGCCTGTTAGTCGAACCTCGGATACAGGAGGAACAATGCGGTTTTCGTCCTGGTCGTGGAGCACTGGACCAGCTCTTTATCCTCTCACGGATAATCGAGTGTGCGTGGGAGTTTGCCCAACCGGTCTACATGTGTTTTGTGGACTTTGAGAAAGCATTCGACCGTGTCCCTCGGGGTATCCTGTGGGTGGTCCTGCGGGAGTATGGGATGTCTGGCCCATTGTTGCGGGCCATTCAGTCTCTGTACATCCGCAGTTAGAGCTTGGTCCGTATAGCCGGTAATAAGTCGGACTCGTTTCCTGTGG
>VUQK01027308.1:13976-23997 GCA_015106715.1 Bujurquina vittata | reverse complement strand
GTCAGAAAGTTTCTCGCTAGTTCAGTAAATCCACAGACATATGCACCGACATATTACAGCAACAGGTCCACCTGAACAATGAGGTGTCTACGTGTCCGCCGGCTACATCAAGAACACATGACAAAGACTCACTTCTGTTATTTAGGTCATGTGACTTACGGTACAACCCAAAAGCTAGGTACTCTTGGGGGTCCGGGTGACGCCAAAGCGTAATAAAGGATGCAGTTCGAAGACGCAAAACACGGCAACAGCAGAGGATTTCAGGTTTCCAGAACTCTACGACGTCACTGGAAAAACTAGCTACATTTGTTGCTAGTCGCTTTTTGCAGAAAAAAAAGTGCTGGGGGGGTCTGAAAAGCTGCTAAATCTAGCAACTAAGGCTACGTTCACACTGCAGCCTGAAGTGACACAATTCCGATTTTTTTGCCCTCATGCGACCTGTATCCGATCTTTTCATGACAGTCTGAACAACACAGATCCGATTTTTTCAAATGCGACCCAGGCCACTTGGATATGTGGTACTAAATCCGATACGTATCCGATCTTTTCAAATGCGACCGCAGTCTGTACGGACGCACCGCATCAATCCGACCTGTACGTCATTGATACTCGACAATCGTCACTATTCTGCGCCCCGTGTTACAGGGACGCGTGAAGGAAAAAAAGCTTATTTTCGCTATTGCTTGGATATTTGTTGAATAAAAGTTAAATTTAAAAAAAACAAAAAAAAACAAGCTTACTTCCGCAAACATTGAGCATGCTCAGTGCGTGTGGCGTAATCGCGTCCTCTACTGCGCATGCGGGACACTTTCAGGTTCGGATGCAGTTCACACACAGATCACACCCAAGTTGCATATATTTGGAAATGTGAACAAACACGCAAAAAAAATCAGATTTCTCAAAAAATCGGAATTAGGTCACTTCATGCTGCAGTGTGAACGTAGCCAAAGTCACAAAGTTGGTAACACTGCATGAACCACGTGAGTAAAATCCGCTGCGGTGGGTTGACGTATTCACGCCATGTATTTAGCATATCATGATATAATTTATTTTCCCACACAACATTTTTTACCGGTATTATCGTGAATGATATGATACGGCGCAGCCCTACTGTGACCACATCACGACTTCAGGCAAATACTGAAAACAATATAAAGCACAGCAGAGTCCCTTGGCACTTTCTGGAAACTAAATGAGAAAAAACTGGGTTTCACAATCTTAGTGTTATTCTGTCCCATCCTGAGATGGTTATAATAAATGTATATATCTGTTTTTTTAAATTATTATTTAATGTAAGGTGTCTTACATAGTAATGTAGTAACAAGTTTCATATACGTAACCAATTTCTGTCCTTCATGAACTCATTGTTTTCTAAAAAAAATTTAATCTGAAAAAGTTCTGAAATATTCAGTCAGATTCGAAGCATACCTTAGATTATTATTCCACTATTATCATGCTTCATCAGTGACCCACCAATGGAATAAAGGCAGTTTAATGAGATAGCTGCCCCTAATAGTCAACCAAATGTCAGTGGATGAGAAGAGTATTAGTGGACCAAGTCTGCACTCTTTAGTTTGGCTGAAAAGATGATAGACTGTCAAATTTGTTAAAATGCCTGTTCTCTGTGATTAATTACCAATGCTTGGTTAAAAAAGTCAGGGATTACTTTGAAAAGGGGCTGAGAATTTCACAAGTTCACTTAGAACTCTTCGCAATTAGCAAGCAGCGCACCCCATGCACTCCAACTCATCGCCAATACCAGACTGTGATTGGTTTGCACTGCGCTATAGTATTATTTCACCAAAATCTGCAATCTACCACCAGGAACGGCCAGTTTCATTCACAATGTGCACGGGTCAGCTCACGACGGTCCTGTTCACGCTTGATTGTGCAGGACTACAGAAAGCAAAATGGTGGCCAGAGTGAAAACAAATGTGAAGAAGAGAAAAAGGGGAGCACAATTAAACAAAAAATCCTCATAAAAATGAGCGCCCTAGGAGAAAAAAAAACTACAGTTTCCAGCAAAATTATCTCACTTCCCGCTGTTGTACTTAGTCATTTGCATTAAAACCGTGATAGTGTTAGCAGCTGATCGGATCAAAAAAACACCCGTTTGTGTTTTTGTTGTGTGCGCTTTTAATGAGATTTCTGCAAAACCCATTAGTGGTAGGAAATGACACTCAGGGACATGTTTGATGTGTGATAAGTAAGTAAGTAACTCTTCTGGTTTATATGTAAAAAGAGTGATTGAGCTAACTGTTCAACTGTTCAAGCAGACCCGGCATTTAGTGTTTAACATTAGCTTACCAAATTTTTTAAATCAATTGGACAAAACTTTAGAGACAGATGCTTGGGCTTTTAGATAACAGACCCTTTGCCTTAACTATTTGGGAATTAATGCTTGCAGATGTAATCAACACCCAAAGCCCCATTCTGATCCCAGAAAAACCCTGCCAGAAAGTACATTTTAATAATGAAATCAATATAATAAACGTGCAATAACTAGTCTAACTACTACCAGTCCACGAGGAAAATAAATTGCATACATCCTCCAAAAGACAAAAAAAATTAACAAATGAAAATGTTTTCTCTAAATGGGAAACATTGCATTAATATGATTTCTGAAAAGGTCTGACTGATCTTAAAGCGAGGCTGAGTTGTTGCCTGGCAACTGAGGGCTGGGAGCGTAGAGATAGACACAGTCTGCCTAAAAGGCAGAGTGCACAAAAGACTTCTCAAATGTCAGAAACACACACAGCAACACAGCACACGTAAAGGGGAAGACCAACCAATCACAATGAAGTGCAGGGATTACCTGGCTACTCTATGTCTACTTTCAAATTGATGGGTCTACACAGTGAGGCACAATAAAAGCAAATACTGTCAGGTTACAACAGTTGTAGTAAAATGCTGATCGCTGGATGTACATGTTAGAGGAGGAATAAAATGTTACACACTTAGGCCCCATGTGTTTTTCTCCTCTGTCCAGATGCCAAACAAGAATTTTTATATAAACCAACCTCTCGCTGCCTGGGGTGGTGATCCTATAGAACCGGTGTCTCAGGTGATGCTTGTCTCCATGGTAACAGGTTGTGCAGAGGTCGTAATTGGTGCACTCTGCACATTTCCAGCGAATACCAATGATGGGCTGTTGGCGGCAGGTGTCACACATGGTTCCATCATGCTTGATGCCTGAATGGGAGCAGAATTAGTCAAAATGTAAACATAACAATGTGGGCTGCACACACTGGTAATACTACGGCAACAGCTGCACAGTATTTTGCTACCAAAGACATGCATGCTATCTGTTCAAAAAGACACATATTGTGGACACAATAAAGAAATAGTTTTTCATATTTAAGCAAGCTATAATAACATTTGGTTATGCATTAGCAGTTGGTCTGATTTTGCCCTTACAGCTCTTTCAGATTTTTTTCCCTTCAAGATGTGCATACAACTTCATGAACAGTGGAAATAACTGCAGGAAACTGCTCCTTATAGAGGAGAGGATATGAGA
The DNA here is from genome assembly GCA_015106715.1 of Bujurquina vittata. Classification (NCBI taxonomy): domain Eukaryota; kingdom Metazoa; phylum Chordata; class Actinopteri; order Cichliformes; family Cichlidae; genus Bujurquina; species Bujurquina vittata. The sequence goes on along the minus strand of VUQK01027308.1, from coordinate 20,480 downwards.
AGTCCATCAGTGGGATGTGCATTGAAAGAAATAACTGGATTGGCATGTATTGCTATCACACTGGTCCTTAAAATCCCATCCTGCTTCCAAACCTTAACATAATGAGCAAAAGAAGTTTCTCCAAGCAGTGTGAACTTCAAAGCCATGAGCTGTACTGACATGTTCTCGACAGTGACTCATTTTCAAACCTTTCAAATCCTATGCACAGTCAGGATGCACTTAACTACAAATGGGGGTAGTAGATCTAAAATGATTGGCTCATATAATTGTAAATACGTTGCTGCTTCCGATAAACTTGTAATAATTGTTGTAGCACCAACTTATTCTTAAACCCTCGAAAAGCTCCAAACATAAACTACTCCGTTTCATTGGAAGTCACTTCCATGAGTCTAAAATCAACCTAAAAGTTTGAGCAAAAACAGTCCAAGGATGTGACGTTACCTGTTGGAGCACTGTCTAATATCCTCACGTCGTAAGCTCCAGAACAACGGTAGTTGGCAGCCGTCCCGTTATCCCAAACAACCACCACCTCCTCTGGACTTTCAAAACTCCTGACGGTGCCAACATGTCCCTCTCCACCATCCTGTTTCCCCCACTTCCAGTCAGGTCCGCGGACCACTCTCGCTCCAACTCCTTCCATCATAGCTCGGTTATTCCTCCCGGTGGTCATTTACGAAAAGAGGTCGCAAAGATTACAACAATCCTTAAAAAGTTAGCGAGCTAGCAGTATTTGCTAGCCAGCTATGTGTGCGCTGGAAGAGAGTTTTCAAACGCAAGTGAGAGCAAGTCCTAACAGGAAGAAGACTGGAACAATCCACAAATCTAACCTGCTAGCTGTAGTTAGCTACCCAAAAAGGATTCTGGATCCTCTCCCCAAAACTATTACAAGCTAGCGTCAACCTCAAGCTACTTCCTACGAACTGTTGCCTTTGGCAATGAGAAAGTTAATATCCCAAAGGCTTGTAAAGTAGCCAACCGCTGGCACAGACAAATCTCAGTACTCTGCAAACTGGCTGTCCCTCTCCTCCAGTCCACACACTTGAATCCCACCTCTTCAACTTAGCAGGCTAGTAAGCGGAGTTGCTAGCTATCGTAATGCTAGCGGGATTAAAGCTCCCCTGCCTCCTTGTGGCTGGGGTGAATGTGCTTCCTTTCGCGGTTGCTTAGCCTTACTACTGTAGTCTGCGGTGCAGAAAAAAACCCTCCAAGATGCCCCCTTTGTCAACCAGAGACGGTGCCATAGACTCAACTCAGAATAATCGCGTCGCCATTATAGTCAATCACCCCTCAGACAAGCAACAACTAGCTCCGGAGGTGGACGACAAAGCACGAAGATGCGAGGCTTGGAAAACAAGCCGAGTCCAGCCCTTGCGCATGCGCATCTGTAATACACTCGACCATATGGCCCATCGCCAACTCATGATGTTTAATGTATTAGTGGCTGTTTTTAACGTGGTTTTTGTATCGATATTAACTGTGTTTTAATTATCTATTTATTTAGAAAATTACACATTGTAAAGACAGGCTGCATTTAAATATATTATTATAATAATGAAATGTGTATTCCTAGTTTTTATCTTATTGTACAGCATTAACTACGTGTCTATGAAAAGCACTTTATAAATAAACTTTACTTACTTAATGTGCAATTTAGTATTCCTCTTTGGCTTGTCTGTGATTGCATTATGTGCATTCTTTTTTTAAAGGTGCTATATAAATATCTGTTGTTGTTGTTGTCATAAAATATTGAAATTATTTTAATAAACTGATATAATTCTGAAAAATATGAAATGTCCATCAGCGTTTCAAGCATTTTGATCATGCATATACAGAAGAATAGTTGGGATTTTTTTCCCATTTAACAACTTCACCCATTTTCCAATAAAAAAAACGCCATAACATTTTTAATCAAAATTATTTCACTAGAAAACAACAGCAACAACAATAACAATAATCTTTAATCTTCTTCTTCTTTCAGCTGCTCCCTTTAGGAGAATGTATGGCTCGTAGTCTCTCCTCTAATTCATCCCAAGTGTTTTATTGCTGGAATTCACTGAGCTCCTGAGAGCAACCCCATTCTTTTTCCTAAATCCAATGATTCATAATTCCTTTAGTTTTGATAACATCCCCAACATCACAGCCTGAAATGCAGCCCCAAACCATAACAGAGCCTGCACCGTGTTTTACAGATGGCTGTAGATATGTAATAACAATCTGACATAACAATGTGAACCTAAAGTTTCAAATTCAGGTTCATCACTCCATAAGACCTATTACAACTGATTTTCAGTCCAGTTTTTATGTAATTTGGCATACCTCAGCCTTTTTGTTGTGGCATTTTTGCAGCAGTGTGAGGTGATACTAATTTAAATGTTTGTACTTAAATGAGATCCAACACAAAGAGAAGAAATAGCGGCAACATGAATAGGTAGTTAGAGGACACCTCTTTTAAATGTGTCTTAGACACACAGTAAGCAGTTTCAACCTTGCAGGTGAAAATTGTGCTCATTTTGTTAGCTCAGTTTAAATGTTTTTCATCCTCATCATAATAATATCAGACTCACTGGACTCAAAGTTGATTACCAGAATTGGGTTGGGGGTTAAGGAGTACGCATTCAAAATTATGCATCAGATAATAAAAACACGTAACTTTAATCAGCCCAGATTACATTTAAAAATGTGTGAATAGATTATATTTTTGTTAGAAAAATTGTCAGTTTCAAACTGAAGGGTTAATTCTTATAATGAACATGTTCTACTTGATGTCAAAGTATAAGTTGCTCCTCTCAGGGTATTGTACTGCTAGGTTTGTCAGTGATGATATAACATTATTTTTGTGTTTTAAAAATAGTTGGATAGGTTTTTTTATTTGTATTGCAAATGGAAGATAAATAGTTTTGACTAATTGCCTCCATGTGGCCTTCACTTAAAAAAAAACAAATACTGCAAAAATAAGCAAAAACAGACACACACAATATGCCTGCACTTTATGTCAGTGCTGTTTCGTTTGACCAGTTGTACCTGCTGAAAAAGCTAAATAGATTTATATACAGTGAAAGCATCTTTCTATAAAGATCACAAAATTTCAGTTTTATTTTAAGTTATTAAAAAAATCCAATTAGATGACATTGATTTGTAATCCAGTTGAATATGCTGTAATTAAACAAAACCACTGGCTAAATTTCAATGAATCCTGAATTAGAATAACCCACTGTATGGCCCTTTTAACAAACGTGTTCTTTTGATCCCCTGTTTTCCCCCTTTTACACGAACTGTGCACAAACGTAAAACATAATGCAAGCATTAAATTAAACAGAAAAATTAGCCCTGGTTCCCTATCTACATAAATAGATAAGAAAACAGAGCTACATTAAGGCCCCTCTAATTAAATTAAACTGTGTAAATTTCCACAAGGTGAACCTGGAGCATTTGATCCCCAGGGAGGTGTGTACCCACTGGGACGTTTGCCTGTTTTGCTAGGTTAGTAAATTAATTTCCCCCGTTACAACCACTGCAGTAAGTACATTTTCTGGGGCTGAATGTGCACAGTGATGCTCTTGCTGTCTTTCCAAATTCCTATTTAACTTACCACCCGCTTTGCTTTACTTTTTGGCCGATACGCCCTCTGCCTGGAAACCAGGCTGACGGCTGATGCTGACTGCGCGCTGCACCGCGCGCCTGTTGACCGCAGGGGGCGCAGCGCTGATTCTGCATAGCCGGTCAAAGAGCGCCACCTGTCGCTGATACCTTTATATCTCTGCCCGCATCAGGTCCCCTTGACTGTCTCCTTCACTGCAGGCTCGCACACAGACACAGCCGCATATCACCAGAGCTGGCCGCTGTCCTCGCAGTACCTGAGGCACCAGGGACCTTGCAATGATCTCGCTGGACTTCAATTTCAACATTTTGACTCGGGACCTGTCGCATTATCTGGAAAATCAAGTGAAAGTTGGGCTGTTCGGTTCGGGAGTGGGTCTGTCTCTGGTGCTGGGCTTCAGCGCGGCGTACACCTGCTACTATTTGATCTCAGTAGCGAAGGTAATAAACATTAACTTTGCGGTTTCTTCTTTTTTCTGAGGGGACTCTTCACGGTTTATAACTTGTGTGTCAGAAGTAAATTCCTGTGTGTGGTGTGTGCTTGTTTCATGGAGGAGCATCATAACTGCTTGAGGCTGAGGCTGAGGCTCTGGGGCTGGTGGTGGTACTTGACCGGCGTAGGTGCTGATGGAGGTGTCAGCTAGCTGGCATCAGTTTAATCGGCGAGCTAAAGTCGCAAAGCAGCACGTGCAGGTCGGATGTCAGCTGATGAAGCAAACACTAATCAGTGTATAGAATCATCATGGATATTATCCACATCAAAGTTTAGCACTATGTAACTAGAAAAAGGCTGCAATTAGAAGCTAGGCTAGCGTTATTGTAAGCTAGAAATGCCGGTAGAGGTGTTATATAACGCCTGCTGAGCTACTGCCTTTCATGTGTGAAGGAATCTACACAGACATATGGAGAGTAATAGTATTCACTAAATGAATGAAAATAAGCTTATTACGTGTGACTTTAGTGTTTGACCGTATGAATGTAGTTTAAATAAACGCGAATGTGTGAAATTGCCAATCAGAATGTCTTAAAGCAGGGGTGTCAAACATGAGGCACGGGGTCAAAACCGGCCAGCCAAAAGGGTATAGTTCGGTCCTGTGGAAGGGTGGAAGTTTTGGGTTTTTTTCACTTTCTTCTTCAATTTACTACACAGGTACAAAAAATGTATTGATATTTAAAAGTGTTTGTAAATCTAAAATTGTTCCACATAGATAAAGAGTAAAATCCCGTAGTTGTTTAGTGCCGAAAAACCCTTTTGTTCCTACACTGTGATGTGTAATGGAAATGTAACAAGGCATATTGTTTAGATTGCCTGAAATTGATTTCTCCACCATACTGGATGTGATGCAACCACCAGTTGCTAGGGAAAATGTATATTCCCTGACTGGTTGTCAGTACATCTGGAGGTTATGTGTTGAACCAAAAGCCTTGTAGTGATCGACTGATGGCAGACTGCTATTGTTGCGTGTAATTCTTCATGTTTGTCTGCAAAAATTCACTGTGTGACAAGCTGGAAATGGAGATGGTTCGCCTTCAAAGTAGAAGCTGTGACTCGGCGCTGCAGCCTTTTACTTTGAAGACAAACAGACTCCATTTGTGGGTTGTGTTGCATTTTTCACAGTTTCACTACAGCTTAGAGAGTAGCTCGCCAGTGTTTATAGACAAATCCGTCACTTCCATTAAAAGTACAGCCACAGCAATATACTAAAAACCAACTAAATCACAAGGAGGTTTTAGCTATATGGTTGGGGAATACTCATTTTTCCCTATTAGCAGGTGGCTTCCAGGGGGTCACTGACTGGTGTCTAGGTTTGTGTGACTGGAGCGACTGCCATCAACTTACAGCAACCACTCAACATCACCATCCGGCTGTTTTGTAAATAGATGAATTAGTAAATGCATGTGTATTTCCTTACATTAAAACAAAGGTAGGTTATTATGCAATTGTTTAACATGTGACCCATTAATTAAAGTAAGCTTAACACCACTGACTTAAAGCAAAATAAGCAGCTCGCTATGCTTGATCATGGCTGTTCACATTAACTATGCAGTGCATGCAACTGCAGGTTTATGCAAGCATTAACCAAACTCTGTTACACTTAAATCCATTGCACTGTATTGCTAGTGAAATCTCTGTATTAACAGTGATTTTATGACGCTTTAGAGATTTAGATTTACCGCATGTGACTCTAGATATATTAATACAACAATGGGTCTATTGTCAGAATAAATAACAGCACCTTAACTAAGCCCTGTCAGGGAAAAGAACCTGTGCCACACTACATTTGCTTATATTTTGCAGAAGCCACAGCTGATATCTGGAGGTAAGAAGTTCTACCAGTTTCTGAGGGAGCAATGTCCAGTAGTGTCAGAGACCTACTACCCAACCTTTTGGTGTTGGGAGAGCCGCATCCAGACTCTGCTGAGACCTTTCGTCACAGCCAAACCAGGGGTCGTCTACAGAAAGTAAGTTCTCGCTGTGACTGACGTGCTATTCGTTCTTCACACAAGTGGGTTTTTTTTCTTTCTCTAAGCTTATATTTAATTTCTCCTTTGAATCAGTTCTGCTCCAAAAGGGATTCCAGCATTGCTAAATGTCAGGGAAAACATTTCAAGTATTTCAGTGCTGACTGTGCTTGGCTTTATCATACTCGCTCACTGAGAAACTGCTGTTGGTCGTTCTTTCCAGTGCCACAACTGGAAACAAATCCCAGTTTTATTCTTTGCCAAACTTGAAAGCCCAGAGGAGAAAGGGATCTTTTGTGTCACTGTGCTGGCTCGGTCTCCCAGGCCTGCTCCTTGATATTGTTCATTCTGCTGAAGATTAATTGGCACTGAATTCTCTACCCCCCCCCCCCCCCCCTTCCTTCTGTCCGTAAAAAAAAAGAGAAAAAAATGATTTTTTTTTTT
>VUQK01027306.1:0-13034 GCA_015106715.1 Bujurquina vittata | reverse complement strand
TAAAATTTTCTCCACTCACACTGCAGATGACAAGTGACACTCTAAGTGGCATTTGGCCCACACAGGCTGTTCAGCCATGTGTGGCTGATGGTTTTAGCCTCACACACTCAGATCCTCTTTTAGGCAAACGTGACGAATACCCATCACGTCTAATGTGTTGAGTCAGTGGCTCCCTCTAGCGGTAAATGTTCATGACAACAAAGTGCTTTGTAGTACTGGCAGTTTGGTATTAATAAAATTATTTTTAAAAAACCCACATGCCTAATTACAGAGTAATTGCATGTAAAATATAAAATTGTTTCCATTTTTTTAATCACACCAGCAGGAAGAGATGCTGTCATCAGTATGTATGTATGTATTTACCTTATAGTGCTATATATAAATCATGCAATGAAAAGAGGTGATGTGTAACATATAAAATAATAACGTTCAGAAGGTTTTTAAGATAAATTGCATCTAATACTATCTAATCTTCACTATTTCCCTCTTTTTTTTTCTTCTCAGCTGGAGAAGATGTTGGAACCACAGGTGTGGAGAGAAGCAGCCACGCAGGTCTTCTTTGCCCTCGGTCTGGGATTTGGAGGTGTCATCGCGTTCTCCAGCTACAACAAGCGAGACAATAACTGCCACTTCGATGCAGCACTGGTTTCCATCATCAACTTTCTTACCTCCATCTTGGCCACTTTGGTAGTGTTTGCTGTCCTGGGGTTCAAGGCGAATGTGATGAACGAGAAGTGTGTTGTTGAGTAAGTGTGTCGTCCTTAAACAAATGTAACCTCGGCGGTCTCATTTTTACTCACTAACATTTTTTTTTCCTTCTCCACATCTCCAACTGCCCATGTGCAGGAATGCAGAGAAGATTCTGGGTTACCTAAACACAGGTGTGCTGAGCAGAGAGCTCATCCCACCTCACATCAACTTCTCCCACCTGACTGCCCAGGACTACGCAGAAATGTACGGAGTTATAAAGACGGTGAAGGAGGACACCTTTGGCCAGCTGGGCCTGGACCCCTGTCTGCTGGAGGATGAACTGAACAAGGTTAGCAGGAATACATCTCCTGACCTTTTCCCAATCATTGTTGTGTTTAAATTTATATGTTGTTAGCTTGAGCCAAGTCTAGGTTAGCTTTATCACTGAGAGCTAATGTACTTTATTATAAAGCAGCTAGGTTGTTAAGAGCATCTTAATATTCAGGTACCAATATTGTGATCACTCTGTCAGTGAGTGTTGCGATTAAGTATTTTGGTCAGAGTGCAGCAGCTCATTCATTTTTATTTGCATCATTGTTGGTTTTCAAGACTCTACACACATTTATTTGGTGTGAGTGGGTAAAAATAAACATTGTTATCCTCCAGGTGTTTTAGGCTGTGAGTTGCACTCGCAGCGATACCCTGATGCTGTTACATTGTTACAGTTAGTTAGTTAGTTAGTTCGGTCCCCTGAACTCAAACCAGTGTGTGACCTCTCCTCTTTATCAGCAGTGTACTTTGTTTAATTTAACCAATTCTTCTGTCAATCAGCTTGTGACCCCTTAAAATTATCTTGTGGCTCTCGCTTTATAGATGATTTCCACACTAGCTTGAAAATGACCTTGTTAGATTTAATCCAGAGGCTACAACTTTCCCAGGAGATAATAACTCATCTCTGTGTAATGTTAATATGCTCATAATCTGCTTGGCTACCCCTGTGCAGGTTCTAATACCATGCACAACGGATGCCTTTATGAACTTAATGAACACTTTATAAATCACCTTCATGGCTGCACTTCATACTGTAAATATGTGTTAATTGGATGATATCACTTCATCCTCTAGGCAGTTCAAGGCACTGGTCTAGCATTCATCGCCTTCACAGAGGCCATGACACACTTTCCCGCCAGTCCCTTCTGGTCCGTCATGTTCTTCTTCATGCTGATAAACTTGGGCCTGGGAAGTATGATCGGCACCATGACCGGCATCACCACACCCATACTGGATGCCTTCAAGGTCCGCAAGGAGATTCTGTGTGGTAAGTGCTGATTCTGCTCATCCAGGTAATTTCTTGTACCCGTTTCTGATGCTAACTGGATATTTCTTCTTGTCTCCCTCAGTGGTTTGTTGCATCATAGCCTACCTGTTAGGACTACTGTTCGTGCTGCGTTCAGGGAATTACTTTGTGACAATGTTTGATGACTACTCCGCTGGTTTGCCTCTCATTGTGGTGGTGATCCTGGAGAACATCTCTGTAGCCTGGATCTATGGAACTAAGAGGTTACTTGACTGGATATATATAGTCATTGAAAACCTAGCTATTTCCCTTTATATTCAGAGTAAATTAACTGAGACATCTTTCCTACTTTTTTACAGGTTTATGCAGGACCTAGAGGACATGCTTGGGTTCAGGCCATACTCGTTCTATTTCTACATGTGGAAGTTTGTGTCGCCTGCAGTCTTGATAGTGCTCATCATTGCCACTGTCATTGAGATGGCCATCAGTCCTGCAGGATACAGTGCCTGGGTGGAAGCTGAGGTCAGTAATCAGAACTTCTAAAGTTGCCTGATTGATAAACTTCTAGACAAACCCTCCCTTCTTGCAAATTAGCTAATTCTTTCTCCTCTCCTCTTCCCATCTCTCCCTTCCTTTCATGTCTTTGTCACCATACTCTTAAAACTCTCTCTTGTTTTCAGGGCGCAGACCGTTTTGAGAGTTATCCTCCGTGGGCTTTAGCCATGGCCTATGCCCTCATTGTCGTTGCCATGCTGCCTTTACCCATCGTCTTCATTGCCCGCCACTTCAACCTAGTCTCAGATGGCTCCAACAAGCTGTCCGTCTCCTACCGTAAAGGTATGATGAAGGACATCTCCAACCTGGAAGAGCAGGATGAACAGCGTTTCATCCTCAGCAAGAACCCCAGTGAGGCTCCTTCACCCATGCCTGCCCACCGGGCTTACCTGGGCCCTGGTGGCACCCAGGAGATGACCAACACCAACTACGGCACCAGCACCAAGACAGGCTACCAAAATATTGGGTCACCCGAGTCTGAGCTATGATCCACTGACGTAAGAGATACCTTCCTTAAACCCCAGCCCTGCTTACAGCGAGCGAGACAGTGAAAGTGAAAAGGGAGAGAAAATTCACTTTCTGCATTCATCACACCTTAACCCCCAGAGCTAAATCCCTCTATTCTCCCATTCTACTCCATTGACCTTTACCCATGGTTCTCATCTTCTTGCCTGTCAAAAAATTCATGCTGCTAATTGCATGTCAGTCTCAGTCTATGATGAAGATATCATGGGAATTTGAGTCCAAACAGATATGACAGCCATCTCCATCTGCCAGGAGATGGGGGACAAAATAGCTGAATGAAGTGTAGAAGAGTTGGGTAACGAGCTCTGGCTGAGGTTAAGGTTTCTTGTAATGCTAAAATACTTTACCTTGTAGTGAACTGTAATAATATGTGTTCACCAGTTTATGCTTTTAGTTCTGCTGGAAAGGATTGTTATTTGGGGGGATAGGATGGAAGGAGACTCAGAAAAAAAAACCCACTCATCTTGTCCTGATCTGTATCTCATGGTATGAGATTATTTCTTATCCAGAAAATGTGTCTATAAAACAGTGTGTAACAATTAATTCTGATCGTGTAAACAGTGTTACAAGCACATTACATCTTTAGGTTTATTGTGCCTATCACACATCAGCAATAATAACCAGTCACAATAGTGTCTTCATTATTTTTAAACTGTGAATCTCCTTCTATCTTTATTTTCCCACTGATGTAGAATACTGTACATATGTGTTGTGCAATAGTTTGAGATGTCACCGTAAATTGTGCATATACACCGCAATAGTGCAAATCAAGGGGCAACTTTTTGCCTCTTCATTCCATGAACGCAGGCGCACAGGCGCCTGCTATCGTTGAAGCATCTCAGAGCCTTAAAAAAGAGCAGCACTTTTCTTTTAAATAATCCTTCCCCTCAACAAGCACTCCCCACATCACTGTCTCTGTGCGGCTCCGGTCACAGCTGACATAGACAAAGCTTTTCCATTTTAATCAATCGTTTTAATCAAGCGTCTCCATTTTAATGAATGCCTTAGAAGGGCAGCGGTGGCAGTGCAGAAATAAGCAGAGCGACGTGTGTTTGATCAGAGGGCAGCTTCATGCTCATCTGTCTCATTGTTAGAGAGACAAACAGAGGAGGAACTGGAAATGTGGTTTTCGTCTTTGTGTACACGTCCAGATGCGCATGTGCAATTGCGCATGCATGAATGTGTTGTCTGCCACTGAATGAGAGCTCCTGGTGACCCTGCCTGTTTAAAAATAGAGCTGTGTTACCCTGGGGAAGCCGTGGCAACGCACCGTAGATACAGATCATCTTGTGTTGTGGAGGAGGAAGAGGAGAGCAGACACCTTGCTTTTTCTGCTCCACCTGCACGGCTGTTTGTTCTGTTAAACAGACGAGACATTTTACGGTTGATGCCATTCAAGAATATTTTTCTGATGTTGTTACTGTACATTGAATAACAGGTTCACCATGCTGTGTTGTGGATTAATCATACTTCATCCCTGAGAGGATGGTATTTAGGTTATAACTGTTGTACATTCCTTGAATTGTGACCACTATAAATAGAAGATATAATTTCACAAGCACCACAAAGTACACTTTGATGTTTTGTTATCTGAGATGTGAAAACAAAGCCTTTTCTTATTTTTATTGTGTAATCTCAAATGGAAGCATATTTTGGGGGTTATAATGTGGAAATGTACTCTGATATAAATGTTTGGAATAAGTGGCAATACATGGCTTTCACCACTGGGTGTCTCTGCTGGTCAGCAGAGGAGCCAATGACACTACCCTGTGGCCCCTCCCTGAGACAACACCAATACTTGAGACTGAACAGATGTAGTGTGAAGCACAGTCAGTCACATTGTTTGGTGCCTGAACAGATTCTGTGTCGTCTGTTTGCCTTGGGCTTTATGGTCATTTAGTGAGTTTATTATGTAGAGTTTGGACCAATGTTTCATCTTATTTGTTTGCACTTTAATTAGGTAGAGACCCTGGAGTTGTTTGTTAAGCACACATGTAAAAAAAAAAAAAAGAAAAAGAAAAGAAAGGAAAGGGGGAAAAGCTTTGCAGAGTAAATATATGAACCTATATTCTTGGATAGGCCTGAGAGTGGTGAAGTCCATGAAAGGCACAACACAAAAGCATCACAAGGCAAAAACAGCTGGTTTGTTATATGCTCTCCCGAAAGATACTTACATTTTAAAGGTCATCATTTAGCATCTTGTCATGTTAGTTATGTCACTATGTTCAGTTTTGCCCTGACATCCCTGTGTTGCAGCCAGAAGCAGAGAAGTCTTATTACACTGCATGCTGTTTTGCTGTGCAGTCCTTGTGATGTGATTATAAGTTGCCTTGTACCCTCTATTGCATTTCATTAGGTTTCAGGCAACAATACATTATCACATGACCTGCAATGGCTGTGATGTACTGCTTGGGATTTATTGATATTAAGATGATATAGCTCAGATGTACTGCTGTCTTCTTCAAATAATACTTCTCCTTTCATTCATTTATGTTTGTTACAGTTATAAAAGTTTGCATTACAGGAAACATGATATAAGTGATATAAGGCTATAAAGCTTTATGACAGTTTAAGAAGTTACAAATGAGCAGTATTGACATCTTTAATGAGAGACCCTTAACTTTGCTCAAATTCAGAAGAGTATCCTGTAAAAATCATGCATGAAAACTAAATGTCCGGTAGCTTGTGATGCAAATGGCACCTAACCTGAAGTGAAGGCACTAAACCTGTATAAAAATGGCAGCTTTGGTTTGTGGTTAAAGCACATTTTGAGTAAGCACAGAGTAGTTTTCATGTCTTAACAAGCATCAAAGTAACTGTGGATGAAAGGGGCGATGAACAGTATATATCATACAGTGAAGCTGTGACATCCTGCAAGATGCCACTAAAATGCACTGAAATGCATCCTCATGAAAAATTAAACTCAACTGTAAGTCTACAAAGCACCTGAAGTTATGAACTGATATGCACAATATGTAGATGGTAAACTTGAACTAATGCTAATGTAGTGGATTCTGAATGGCGAAAGCACAACAGCTTATATTTTTCCTCTACTGGCATAGAGTAGCTGTAATATGGCAAACCACAGCTGATCTTCCTACTAACACTTAAAATCACTGCTGAAACTCTGCAGCGAAGTGAAAAATCTTCTCCGGTCCAAACCTAGCCTGTATACAGGTTTTGATTTCTTATTGAAAACAAATATTCCAGCTCCAGGGTCTCCTTTGTCTCCTTCGCGTGTCTGCTGCATTGCAAACAGCTTCTAGCGGTTAACCAAGTTCAGTTGCTAAGATGAACTTCACAATAACAGAGTAAAATTTATTTAACTGTGCAGATAATCTTTACGTGACCAACCATAGATATATTTAGAGTATTTAAGACAATGTATTTAATCTGTACAAATCGATGTACATTCTGATAAATTCACACTGAATATCTATAGTAAGAGTGACAGGGTGTATACTTGAGCTGTAAATAATAAATGTATATTTTGAGATATTTTTTGATTTTTTGTACTGTCAGAAGTGTTACTTTGGTGTCTGTTGGTTTCTGGTGTTTGTGTGTGGTTGTTCTCAAAATAGCCGAGTGACTGTGCATATGTGTTTGTATATATATCAGCGTGTATGTGTGTGAGTGCGTGTGTATGTGCGTGTATGTACGTAAAGTAAAAGTATACGTAGCTTTTTGGTGTTTAAATGTGTGTGTTTTCGCCTCTCTCAGTGTTGTGTGCTGCTGACCTAATCCAGTAGATAAAATCCTGATGTGACAGTCAACTGGGACCACTTATGTACGCAATCTCTTTTCTGTGTTTCTCACTGGAACTGCGGTGGCTTCCAGCACAAAACTGGCAACACAATCGAGATGAAATGTTTGACTATAAGAAGGAGACAGAAACGTTGATTTGTTGGTTGAAGAGCGTTCTGATTTGTACAAACATGATGGAGGGAACAGGAAATTAAAATAACCACTTTTAATAAACAGACCATGATGTGTGTCTCATTTATTATGTTGTTTATACCCAAATGATCTACCATATTAGGTTTACAATGTATAGATTCAATGACGACAAATCTTTTATTAAGAATAAATTGAATTGTTGTGATATGTGAAGGAAAAAACAATATTATAACCTTGTGATGCTGTGATCTGTCTAAATGCATAAACTGTGTCACTTATCATTGCCATCGTGTATTTAAAAGTTAATATCTCTAAATTTGGCTCAGAGGAATGCATATTGAGTACGTTTTTATCCCGTCAGTGTATTGTTACAGTGGTAAAGGAGGAATGATCCTTTTACTGATTTTAGGGGATGCTCTTTTTTACTTTAATTTTAAGCAGTCTAAGAAATAATTCTCCTTTACTGAAGATGAATAATTTCCTAAAGAAAAAAAAATCCAGTGCATAAGGTTCATAGACTGGATCTGCTGCGCTCCTCGTGATAAATAGTTGTGTAGTTTTCAGAAACCAAAAAAAAAGTACGTTTATTGCCCTGCCTCCACAGCTTTGCAAGCTTTACTCATGTGGCTTCATTTACCATTTTCCTGCAACTAGACTCACTAAATTTCTTGGCTCATGTCCAGCTGTGGCAGACATTTGGCTGGAAATGGACCCCCACGCAGGTGTCGCACATGTACAGATTGGTCTACCAAGCCAGTCTGTGCAAAGGAGTAATAAGCCCGCACTGCCAAGATGCTCCTTCTGGCACAGTGAAGCCTGCACCCACTTTTACATCTATCTTATTGTGGACTTATAAGGGAGTGTCAACAAGGGCATCTGCCCTGTCCTACTGTCGCTTTACAGCTGCTCAAACAGGCTCAGAGTTTAGCGCACTCAGATGGGACAGAGACACGTTATCCGAACACCAGGAGTCACACTACTATGAAAATATTCTCGTACCCATTCATAAACACATGGCTTCTGTTGTATTTTCACAAATGTCTCACTGCTTGAAAAACAATCAAAAAGATTATGGAGTCTAATCACAGCTGCCATTCTGCTGAGTAGTGCATTTAATACTACTCCAAGCCCGGGGGCCACTTTGGAGTCTACAGAGACATGTTACTTTAATTGATAGTGGATTGCATGCACTTTCAGTCACAATAAAACAGGGACTGATGTTTCTGCTGCTGTTTTGGTTTTGGCCACACTCACTGTGCGTAAAAGTCAAACTGTTTGTCTTCCAGGCTCAGTCACACTTCCTTTCTTGGCTGTCCGGTGCACTTTGAAGAGCGTCTTCCCATTCTGTCATCTTGTAAACAGATCATTTCCCGCCATAGTGTAACATGGGAGACACACAAATAGGCTGCGGTGACTCAGTAATACACATACAGAGAAAGTGTACATGCACATGCTTTTAGTGGGAATTACACCAGCAGCAGATGTTTATCTAAAATCAGCGCACAAAGCCATGACGCTGCTTCCCATTTTTCCAGTCCGCCGCCACCTGATCCAGGAAAAGACTGTGTCTGTGGACATTTTTCACACTTCGAGCGGCATTTTCCTGGCAGATTGGGTTTGCGTGGGCAGAGGTCCATCAGTCATATTCTCATAGCACAACTCACAGGCGCATTCAGCTGTTGTCAACTTCCACAGCAGAGGCCAGATGGTCCTGCGCAAGGCCTGTTAAGAGGACTGGCCCAGGAACCATGACAGCTCATTAGTGTTTGACCAGCTAGTTGAACTGCAAACAATACTGAGCTTTAGCAGCACTGTCAGTAAAGAAGGCCACACAGACAGTAATCTCATCCGATAGAGGTGCTTTTTTCTTACTTTCTTTGAATGTGGTCCAATTTAGCCTCTTAATATCCTCCCACTTTTGTTTAGATGAAACTTCTAGCTTTGAAGAACTGTGTTGGTTAGACTACATGTATTATTAGAATATATGTTTACACACTCTTATTCTGTCGTAATAGTATCTAAAAATGGTTCACAGTTTTTGATTTGTGAGTGTTAAAGCCATAAAGAAGTATTGTTGTCTGTTTATACCATCACAATGTGACTCCCTAACCCTAACACCAATACTATGCAATAAGAATATATAATTTTTGTTATTTTAAAATTGTTGTCCAAAGACTTGGCAATCAGGGGAAAATTTACACTTTTTCTTTTCTTCAACCTACAGAGTTAGGGTCGGGTTATCACTAGTGATGACTCGGATTTCAGTGGGTTAAGCAAATAAAAAACTGTGCTAGAAATCGTAGCTCTTTGAGTGGTTACAACAGGCTGGCTAAACAAGTAAGTCCTTACAGACTGTCATGTTCTACGGAAGCCTGCAAGGGACATGAAAGGGAAAAACATGGGAGGAAAAAGAAAGATGTAGATTCGCGAAATCTTGCAAAACATTTATGCGATCTTGCAAAAGTTTTTAATGTTAGGTAATGGGCTTCCACGTCAGTCTTGATACAGCAGCATTTGTCAGGACTGTGAAAGGATCATCTAGAGATTGCCAGCAAAAGTAGCATTTAATTTTTTATTTTTTTTTAATTTTCAAACATCAATTTTCACATAGCCCTCCTCAAGACCAGAAAATATACTTTTCAACAGAATCCCCTTTAATATAAGAGAGAAATAAATACAGTGCTACAAAGTCAAGAAATCAATTTAAGTTGCAGGTTTTAAGTTCAGAAAATTATAAAGTCTTAAATGATGTTTATCAAGCAAATTGCTTTACAGCAGCACTTAAAACTGATGTCTAAATGTATACATAGCCAACCATGTAACTATATGCAAACATGAGTGGGTAAACTGTTGGGGGATATGAGTAACATAATAAGCTGTGAGATTATTTGGACACAAAGAAACAGGTAGAGCAGCCACAAATGGCAGCTGTTTCCGCTCTGTTTGTTTTTTCCTTTTGGATGAGTTGCGTACGAGGCTTCACACATTGCTGGGAGAGTTGGAGAGGTCATTTATCTGACGCAGATAGAAGGGAAGCAGGAAGCAAAGGAAGAAGTTTAAGAAACACCCAAATTTAATGTGCATCAAAACAAACATTTTTATGAGATAAACACAGACATGTGGGAAGGGAGAAGGCTGCAACAGAAACACTGAAAGTATGAAGAAATATTAATGTAAGATCTTGCAAATGATGCCTCAAGACATCTTGGAGAAAAACCAGAGGGCAGCAGTAATTATTTCAATGCACATTCATTCCTCGCTGAACCAAGATGCACTTTCTCCTCTTGGATCCCAATTAGATGTTTGAGACCTGGACTCCCACTGACAACCAGCGTCCCTTAATAAGTGCACCATCAGCGCCAACTGTGAAGAGAGTTCATGTTTACCTTAGCACAGGACCCAGAAATATCTCTAGAAGCACAATCAAGAGAGGACGGTGTTGTAGCAAAGCAATGCTGACTGTCCTGCAAAAGCTGTGATATACAGAAACCTTTTTTACTGACCATGTGAACATAGGAAGTAAAAAACAAAACAACACTCCACTACACAGAAAATGCTCCGATACGGTTTCTTTTTTTAGCAATTAAGCTCACATTCATCTTCACATAAACGCGATCTGTATCTGTGGAGTTGAAAGGTTAGAGGTAAACAGGAAGATTCTTTCAAAAGTACCAGGAAGCAAGAGAGGGAGTGTAGAGGTGCCAGGATCCATCAAAGGCAATAGTATAAACAAACAAGCCCATAAACCAACACTGATCCATCTTCATCCATCTTTTCTTATTATGGAAATTTGTTTCATTTGGGAAACAGCTGTGTTGAAGCTGAGGAAACTGGTCATTTAAACTGTGTTTACAATTTAGATTTATTTTTAAATATCACAGGTCATTTAAACTGTGTTTACAATTTAGATTTATTTTTAAATATCACAGGATCACATGCTTTTTAAACCATGGCAAGGAAAAATTTGAATGAATCAGTAGGGGGGAAAAAACAGTATACAGTAACAACGCCACAAATACAGCCTTGAAAGTCTAATGAAGAAAACAAATCTCTGGGCTTCTCCGTGTAAGCAATAGTAGCAGTAGGCAACTTTCCTGATGTAAGAAACAGTGAGCGATATAATTATAGGAACAAAAGCCTATATATCCAACATTTGTTACTCAAGTAATATTGCTTAAATGACCAAAAGGGGCACCTTTGATATTGTCTGGCTTTGTTGTTCTATGACATACGTCAGCTAGGATCTAAGTACCTTTACTGGTAGTGCTAGTGATTTTATACACTCATCAGCCACTTTGTTATGTACACCTGTTCAGCTATTCATTAAATCATTAAAGCAAATATGCACTGAGTCGATGCCATGTCAGCGCGTTTAGGCATGCCGACATAGTCAAGATGACCTGCTGAAGTTCAAACTTCAAGAAGAGGAGAATGGCCAGACTGCTTCGAGCTGAAAGAAAAGCAACAGTTGAATGTTTAATGCACAACATGCCGAACCTTGAAGCAAACCAGACACAGCAGCAGAAGACCACACTAGGTGCCACTATTGTCAACTAAGAACAGGAAGCCACTGCAGCCTACCTGAGTATTGTTGCTGACCATGTCTGTCCCTTCATGACCACAGCGTACCCATCTTCTTGGAAAGTGGCTGCTTCCAGCAAGATAACGCACCATGTCACAAAGCTCAACTCATCTCAGACTGGTTTCTTAACCATTGAGTTCACTGTACTCAAATGGCCTCCACGGTCGCTAAATCTCAATCCGATAGAGTGCCTTTGGGACATGGTGGAATGGGAGATTCACATCATGGATGTGCAGCCAACAAATCTGCACCAACTGATTATCTCATGTCAATTTGGACCAAAGTCTCTGAGGAATGTTTCCAGCACATTGCTGAATATGTGCCATGAGGAATTAAGACAGTTCGGAAGGGGGTTCCAACCTGGTATTATCAAGGGCTAACTAATAAAGTGGCTGGTAAGTTTATGTTTTCTCATTCTCAACAATTTGCATGAGCAAAGAAAAAGTTTTGTGTTTTGTTGTGGCTGCAGATTTGCACAATTTTATACGAGTTTAGTGAGAATGGAGCCTGTGACATATGGGATTCATAAGGGTGAGTTTGTACAGAAAAAAATTAAAATATTAATTATCCACAGACCCATGAACAGATACTGTAAAAACCTCAACATGGTTTCCAGATAGAGATCTGACAGCTGGCGGCCGGATGTTCAAAAATGAGTCTGGATCTCGTAATTCTTTGAGATTCTTCTCCAGTTTTGTGGGTTAAAGTTTTAATATTGATCTTAATCAGGCATCCAAACTGAAAATACCCTTTTTTTTAATTGGTTTGGCAGAGCTCACAATCATGTGACAGAAGACATATCTTCATTCATATATTTATATATCTTTATGTCAAGTTTGGTAATCAAAATGTACGAAACTGCATTTTACAGTACATGAAGAAATTGGAGATAAAACTGCTGTTAACCATTGACCAGTGTAGCAATAAACAGTTATCTCAGGGTGATAAAGACCCTACAAAAATACAGAGAAAACCCCAACAATCAGATAACCACCTGTCAGAGAAATGTCAGCCCCTATGATGTCTGTGATGTCAGCCCACACAGTAGAAGAAAGCCAGACACAAATAATAACTAATTATTAAATGCAGAGTGGCATATAAACATAAAAGGTGAACAGAGGTGCATAAAGAGAAACAAATAATAGTGCATCATGGGAAGCCCCCAGCCCCTGCCAGTTTGCTTAGCCGTGATAATGGGTTAGCATTCGCGTCACTTAACTCCACCACACTGTTCTTACCTAGCTAACCTGCACGGTGCATATGGACGAGGCACGTACACACAATAGGATGCGATGATTGGCTGCATAAGTGAACCGTATCGTATCATTGGCTTAACACCTGACACTCACTGGCTTAAACTACAAAATGGTACGGAAAGAATTTTTATTGGTCTAATTAATTTACGGTTCATGTTGGATTCAATTTTTTGCGCTGCATAGATTTTCTTGTGCGCTGAGAATGTGTGAGCAGTGCGCGACTGCGCAAGCG
>VUQK01027305.1:33915-49160 GCA_015106715.1 Bujurquina vittata | reverse complement strand
TGCTACATTTAAAAAGAAGGCGTCTGCAACCAAGATATTAGAAAAGCTGGGTGAAGGCTGAACTATATTATTTAAATAAGATAGGACATTTGCCCCCCCCCCCCAAAAAAAAAATGGCATGAATGGTGACCCGACCCCCTACAAAGAAAGGTTTGAAACACACCAGAAACAGATGGAGAGAGTCACTGAGTACTGAAAACAAAAATATTGGCCGAATCCGGTGTTAATGAGTGAGGGACTGTAATAAAATTCCTTGTTTCACTCATTATGAAGCTTTAACAGAGTCAGCAGCTCTGTGAGGCTGTACCAGTGACTTTATATACAATGACTTTTACAGTCACTGAGCCGTGCTAAGTGGCACCCTCCAGAGCTAAAAGCTGAAGCCAGTGCAGAGGTTCCTCTGGGTGCCACTTTAGGCCAGCTGCTAAACTGAGCCAATCCTCTTAGACTCCCATGTTAAAATGCTCAACTTTACAGCATTAAAAAGCATGTTTAGAGCCTGGTGCAAAACACTGTTTGGGCATCTATGGATTGTTGGCCTTGCAAGTGATGGTGCAGCTGCTGTAATGGGCTAATAGAGAGGAGCAGCCACACCCCTGTGTGGATGGATCAACCACAACCTGACTGTAAGTTAGAACCTGCAGTCTGTGATGCTGTAAAACACATCACGGATATTTTTACATATTTATTGACTCAAACTCCAAAAGTCTGCTGTTGATTGACAGAAAGACATCTGTGTGAGCGAAGAAGACTCTTTTCTTAGGAATCTACTGCAGTGGAACATTTATTAATTCTTTCTTTAAACTGACAGCATTTTGTGCAAATGCATTTTGACATTATTTGATATTAAATGTTGAAGTTGAAAGGCACAGCTGGCCAAACAGGATGATTTAATTCTGGTATCGGAAGCTGTTTGTAGTGTTGTATTTGTGTTTGAAGAGAAAAAGTTTAGACTGGGAATATTGCACATATTAATTTGATGAAAAAAATACAATATTAGTGTAAACACTGTATTTTTAAGAACTGAAGAGGTTTCAGGGTTATTATATTTTTTTACTATAATCATAAGACTTTGAGTAATAGTTCATATTTAGTTATTGTTATATTATTGCTGTTGTGTTGCCTTTTATTATTTTAACTGCCCCTTATTTAAATGAGTGATTTTCAGACTTTATCCTCTGTTGCTATTTTATTCAGTTCTTTGGTTTTCATCCATGTTTTTAAATGATCTCCAAGGTATGGTGGACCTGAGATGCAAATATAGACATAAATCAAAAACATTTTACAAAACAATAAAACTGAAATTTTGTTGTGTTTTTTAAAACCGTTGCCATGTTCTTGTTGTGTTGCTATTTTCCCCCCATCACCACAGGAAAGTTATTGTGTGTAGAAATGAATCCCACAGGTGTTGAGCCACTCTAACTCAAACATACTAACCTCATGGGGGCACAAGGAAAAACAAATTATCAGTGTCATCAGGATTCGTTGTTCCGCAGCCCCTCTGCACAGGATTGATTCAGTTTGCTGCAGCTTTAGTAAGTAAAAGGCACCGTCTAATATAAACCTCAATATTTTAAGGCTTTAAACACCTGATTGCGTGTTATAAGTGTAATCAGAAGTTGCCAAAAGCCACTCTCGATTTTTTAATCACTTGCTGCTGAATGAGTTATTACCACTGTCACAGAATGAGCTACACATCCGCTGGGGGTGGAAGTCCCCCCAACAGTTTTTGTTACCCTAAAACTAACATAAAGTTGAGACAATTACATTTTGTAACCTAATATTCAAAACACAATCTTTAATATTAAACGGTGGTTTCTACAATAAATTTCATGAAGAAAGGGTTAAATCTAAATCGGAGATGATAAAATGTTGAAAGACGCTCTCCCCTCCAAAGGAAATAAAAAACAGACTTCCTCCCCTTCAGCAAAAAAAGAAAGGCATGCGTGACCTTTTCCTTTTCTGGCCTCCATTAACATTACTTAAATAATTTTCAAGCAAATGAGTTGAACATTAAAAGGAAACATTTTAACAGAGGCAGGTGACAAGCAGATATCGCTGGTCACCAATAGGTGGCATCCCAATCCAGCCCCATACCATCTTTGTTATAATAAACACAACTGACTTGATAACACCTGAAGAGGAAATGTGCAGAGAAATCCAACGAAAACAACTGAAAATATCCTCGAGTCTGGCGCTGAAAAAGAGAAGTGAATCTTCTGTGGTAACAACCGCCAACTTATTTCTTGGAGTTAATAAAGTGTGTCTGTTTTCTGGGCTATATCTGGCAACATAAAACCCTCAGAGAGGGGCCTACAAGATCTCCCGCCCTCCTGCCGAACTCAGACACCCCATAACAGCGAGCCAGACCACTGAAACAGGAGTGCTGTCTCCTGTTACAGGCTGCTTTGACCCCTGTGGGAGTCTTGTCAGCGTTGTGATTGACCAGCGTGGGTCATCTATACTTTGCCATGGGTGTCACAGAGTCATGTTGCTAGGAAATGGCATATTACTGCTGCCAATCATGTGGCAGCCGTGGTAACCTGAGCAACAGTCGGGACTTCATCTCGAACACACAGAAAGGGGCTGCTGGTGGCTACAGTGTGTATACATTACATCTCGATAGGTTTGACAGGCACAAATGTCGCCATTTTTCATGAAACGCAGTGAAACGTTGAATCTGGGAGCATTAAATCAGGAGGCTTTCGCTTTAGGTTGACATGGAATAGCTGGAGCTCGACAGTAAAACACACCTGATGTCGTCAGTCACGTCATTCTTTTCAGAGTAAAAACAGCTGCTTGTACACATCTGGATCACCTGTGTGTCGCCTCGTTGACATATAATCTGGGAACGGTTTGCCCCTCTCACCACTTCACTTTTTTTCGCAGAAATCTGCAAAGTGGTAGAACTGGTCTAGAAAATATTTGGACACATTTCTCATAGTCGCTGCTTCTTCTGAGAGGCGCCAACGTCAAAATGTCTGTGGCGTGCCTTTGTGGTAAATCATGAAACACCACCTTCCAGGTATTGGTTGATAAGTATTTCCAACAAAGTCAACGTTGTGTAGCTCAGCAGACGGACCTCAGTGCACGTGAGAAAACCATTAAAACCCGAGTTATTTGATTTAGAGTGAACAAAAGTATCACGAGCTAATAAAGACGAGCGTTGAATGAAAGCCATTTGCATCAGAAATAAAGACAACAAAATATACATCTTCAGTGTGATTTATTTACTAAAATATGACCTCCCCCTTTTTCACTGGCCCCCACCACAGGGTGCTCCATGTTTACAAAAAATATCACATCTCAATTGATTTGCTGTGTGAAAATAAAAACAATCAAAGAGGCGAGGAGCTCAGAAAGAGGGAGAGATGTGATTGCAACATTCATTCTCGAAGAAGTTTTAAGACATGACGTATTCAACAGCTGTCATGTCTGGACTGTAAAATGAGGGCAGATTTATAGGGTAAACATTAGAGTCAGCTCCCCCCCCCGTATAAAATAAATACAATTTTTCAGTAGGAATAAAGGAAAAAAGTAAGGAACTGAAACAAATGAATGCAAACCAAGTGTGCATGTCACGCTGGGCTTACATGCATCTCTTGCAGGGAGAAAGCCACTGCAGTCACACTAACACCGATCCGAGCCTGCAGCTCACCGTCGCCTCAAAATCGTCATCATTCGCAGTGAAAACCCTGAAAATCCAAGAGCCTTTACGAACAGCGTCCAACCATCAATTAGGCAAGCCCGTGGGGCAGCAGGAGTCACCTCAGAGCAATCGTGTCTGCTGCAGAAGCATCCAGGCAATGTGCGGCCATGCAAGAGCTGCGTGTCCACTAAATTTTTAGGAACAGGACCTGGTTAGAAACCACAAATCTTGTATATAATGTATAAACAAAAAAATGGAAATGCTCTCAAGTCAAAATCCAGGAGTTGCAAGTTCCTCCTAGTTCCACTTGAACCTGCTGCAAAGTCAGAGGAAGCAGCAAGTTGCAGTGATTAAACTTAAAGTAACAATCAGACGTTTTTGGGGAGTGTGCTTATTAACTTTCCGGCTGAACACCACAGCTAAATATAAAGCGACAGCCAGCGGCCACTCAGCCTAGCATACAGGCTGAGAATGGAGAGAATTTTACAGGGGGCACGTGTTAACCAAAATCTCTGCTAGCTGTTTCAGTTTTTATTTTCCCTATACTAAGCTAAGCAAGGCTAACTGGTTTCATATTTGAAAAATAAATGTATCAATCTCCTCATGTGGCTCTCAGCCAGAAAACAAATAAGCACATTTCCCAACACGTCGACCCATTCCTATAAACATTTAAGTAGATGGTGCGTCACTGGTATCCAAGAGCTGATGCTGATCCAAGTCTTTGACTGTAAAGTGCGTAATGAGGGTAGTATGGACCTGTGGTAGGCAGAGAGTGGAGGGAGATGGAGGAGGGTCCAGAGGGAAGATGGACCTTGCTGTAGGGGTGATAGCGAGCCAAACCCAGGCTGGGGGGAGCCCTGAGAGAAAGAGAGCTGGGCACGGAGCCTGGACTGCTCTGGTGTGGAAGGTGAAGGTGACAGGAGGCAGGCCCAGAGGAGGACACAGAGAGCAGCTTACTGTCCATCCCCACAGGCAGAGCTGTGTGCGTGCGGAGGTGAGCCAGGAGTTCGTCTGATGTGGCGAAGCGCTTGTCACACGGCCCTCCGGCCGAGACCCAGTTACAGGCATGTGGCAGGGGGTCGTTGGGGAGCATGAAGCCATAGGTGTATAGGGGATGAGAGAGAGAGGAGGATGCACTGGATGACAAGGCGCTTTGGTGGAGAGAGTGGAGTGGGTGGGAGGGATACACCAGCGGGAAGCTAGATTTGAGGGTGGAGGAAGGGTCGTGGATGCAGGAGTTGCAGTTGCTTCCAAGATGGGATACACTTGGGTAGCTTAGACAGTAGGGGTCCCTGCATAAACCCTGCATGAAGGATGGAGGAGAGGCGCCTGTAAGAGGGCTGGAGCTTGGGTGCTTTCCTGGTACTCCCATGCTGCCCACGCTGAGGCTCGACTTGGTTGGGTCCAGCCCAGGAACAAACTGGGAAGGGTAGCCTGCATAGCCCCCCACTACAGATCCATGGTAGCCCATATTAGAGGAAGGCAGGGGGAAGAGCGGCTGGCTGGCCTTGTAAGGAGAAATGGGCGTAATATGTCCAGGGCCAAGGTTAGGCTGGGTGGACTCTGCTTTGCCAACATCATGGTTGGAGCCTCCATCAGAGCTGCCATTACTGCAGTTTGTGCTGGCTCGAACGTGACTGGAATTTGCATGGTGTGGACTGTCCGAGCTGGCCTTATTTACGTCAGCATCTTTTTTGTGATTATTATTATTAATATTATTGCTGCTCGTGCTGGTAGGACTGCTCTGCTCGTGTGCAGGCTCACCGGTGGGACTCTGGCAGTGAGAGGTGTGCTGTCCACCTGGAGAGTGGCTCTGTTTGGGAAGCTGCTGAGTGTGTCCCGGTGGGGTGCTGGTCCTGGCTCTGGAGTTGGGTGACACAGTGTGGGGCGGATAGGACTGCTGCCCATTGCTCGAATTTCCATTAATGGTAGCAGTATTGCTGTTGGGTACCCTGAACCCAACTTTGTCACTACTGGAGGTGCTGCTGGTGACTCCGTCTCTGCGACAGTCTCCGCTGCCTTTGTTGTAAGGCTTGAAGCTGGATTTGTCCTCCAGGGCGGGGCGGTGCTCGCTAAGTTTCAGGCTGGAGGCAGATGACCGACTGCTGGGCTCCTTGTCCCCCTGGCTGCAAGAGGAGTTGAGCTTGGAGGAGGAAGGAGGGTCTGGTTTTCCAATCTGAGAACAGGTCTGAGCAAGCAGGGCAAGGGGACTCTTCTTTGCGTCCAGCTACAAGAAATTAAACACATTTTACTACATTTTTTTTAGGTTACATCAAAAAAAAAAAGTCCCCCAAGTAAACAAAACACTCAGAAGTCGTCTGTGGCTTTTTTTAAGGCCTGTTAACTGATATTATTTACCAAATGCTTTACTGCCTCCGTATAAACGTAGCCAGAGGGCTACGTGTAACTTCCTAGAAGTCAAAAGGCTGACTTTAAGCTTTAAGCGTCAAATGACTAAAAATAAAACATTTTTAAGGAGAACAGCATCTATTACACTGTCATATTCTGTCATCTATTATACTAGAGTATCTTTGGTTTTTAGGAACATGTTTCACAGTTGAAGGCTTCACCCTGTGCTTTGAAAAGTTGAGATAAATCCTGAAAAAGAAAATAATCATTATCACTGCATAAAAACAAAAATCTTAGTAGCCAATAAAAGAAGGACAATGGCTGATTTATCTAAAGAAAAAAAATCCTCTTCATTAACTTAGTCAATTTTTGGACTTTTGGAATTAAATACATTTCTAAATGTATTTTTTTAAGTGTGTATTATCAATCTGCGTGCGCAATTGAAAACGCAGATCGAAGGATATTCTCAGTTTCCTGCGAATACGCGTTTGTTTTTATCTGTTGTCACAACAGATTTTATCCCTCTGTTGCGAAATATCCGCGGATCTGCGGTGTAAAAAGAGCCCTCGCTACACGGGAACACTAGAAACGGGGTAAAAGTCCGTAAATACCTCGATGCTCACTGGTGCGGACGTTAGAGGCTGTAAATATTCCGGGTGTAGCAAGTGTCCGGTGTGCGCCGTCAACATCTTGAGAACTCGGATAGGAAGCCGCTTTGCTTGTCGAAGTGGGTCCAGAGGGGTCAACAAAGAGACCACGGCACCGGGACGGCACTTTTTAGAATCGGTGGTCTCACTGAGCTCGATCCGCGGACTAACTCGATCAGCAGCTGATCCTGAAAGGAGATATTTCATTGGAGAGTGGGCGCAGGGGGGTTGTTACGGACGTGCGTTACTTTTGTAAAATGAAATAATAATAAGAAAAAAGAAGAATAAATAAGAAAAAAATGCGTTTTGTAAATATAATCCAGCGGATACAAAACACAGATGGGCGTCCTTAAGTGTCCCGAAGGACGGAGAAGCCTTTGAGCCCAAGTGCGCTACTTCATTTGGAGCATCCTCGTCCCAAACGCGGCTCCTATATTCCGATTTCAAACCCCACAAAAAAAGTCCACAAACAAGCACACGCTGTCGTTTCTGGCGAAGCGTAAAAGGCCAAAGACCCACTGCACAAAGAGTCCGAGTGCTCAGGAAACGTCCCACTGCGTGTCTGCGCACCGGACTTCAGCAGCTCACTGCTCTCAACTGGCGGACTTCAAAGTGCAGCAGCCGCCGTGCGTCCGCTGGGTGGCCGCGTCGGCAATGAGCGGGGCGGGGAGGACGTGCGTAAAGGCGGGGCGACGTCAGGCTGCGAGTGACAATCGCTGCTCCTTTATTTATATAATCATCCCTGGTGGTGTCATTGGGTATATTTACTCAAGACTATACTGAAATATTTTTCAAGTGTATGCACTCAGGACCAGGCTGCAGATACAATAACTTTACCGAGTGCTGGAGAGCTCTGTCGACACAGTGCTCGTTATTATGACGCTTAAGAGGAACATTAGTATATATTTTTATTGGATGAAGTCAAAGAATGTCGAGTTAAAGAAAACAAGGGGAGCAGAAAGTAGCTGTTTGTAAACAGATATACATATATAAAAAGCTACACCGTCCATGTTTCCCAGTCAAACTCAAGTACAGTCATAGATATACCCAAACAATTCAGTGCCTAAGTTTTTTTTAATTAAAAACAGAGAACATAAAGGAAAACAAAACTGCCTCGATCACATTAACATTAACAATTTATCTCTGTGAATGATATTTAGCTTAATTTATGTATCAAATACAAAATGATGTGCATCATTTAGTTTCAATAAAAACTGCTGCTTCAAAACAATATTTCCAATCTTTTGACAGGTACTGTATGTTTGACTTGCAATACTATTGAGAAAAAAAAATGCAATCGCCTGAAGGTGCTTTATATTGTGAAGACCCTACAATAGTACAGAGGAAACCCCCCAACAATCAGACAACCCCCTAGGAGCAAACAGGTGACAGCAGGAAGAAAAAACTCCCTTTTAACAGGAAGAAACAGAACCAGGCCCAGGGAGGGGCAGCCATCTGCCGGGACTCTTTGTCTTGTTTGCCTGCGGTGGTCCTTGGATGTTTTTTGAGACTGCACACACTTGAAGAAACTTTCAAACGTCCTCAAATTTTCCACACGCTGACCATTTTGTCTAAAAAATATATAAATAAATTCACTAATTAATTGAAGCACATCTTGCCATAATATGCATCACTACAGTAACTGAAGAACCCTATTTGATGGCCGTAAACACATTAAGAAGGCAGAAAATTCCACATATGAATTGTGAGCAAGGCTCATCTATTGAGGACCATTCCAGGTGACAACCTCGTGAAGCTGGTTAAGATACTGCCAATAGTGTGCCAAGCTGTCATCAAGGCACATTCTGAGGAATCTGAAATATGAAACTTTTTTTTTATGTCATTTTTCTCACTGCAAAATTCCACTTGCGATACTTGATAGTTTTCCACTCTGTACTACACTGGAGAAAAGCAATATATACAGTATACAAAACAAGTCCTTTCATACTTTCATAGAGTCCTGTGACTACATTCACAGGACTCTATGCAGTCCCATGAAAACCCAAGGGCACCTCATGATTCAATAGCACACAGAGCACCTTTACTGGTCAGTTTGTGTATGAGTTTATCAGTCTCTCACTTGTAAAGGTCCACTCTTCTTTAGAATATTGACTCTTTTGGTCCCACCACATCATTTCAATCAGGTTCAGATTTGGACTTTGGCCCAATGGAACACCCTGATTCTTTTGTTTCTCGGTCATTCTGTTAGAGGTTCGCTGGTGATCTTGGGATCATTGCCCCCCATTGCATGACCCAGTTCAGGCCAAGCTTTGGCTGTCAGACAGTTTGCCTCCCATTTAACTCTGGAATACTTTGGCATACAGAGAAGTTTAGGGTTGAGTCAATGGCTGCAAGGTGCCCAGATCCTGTGGCTGCAAAACAAGCTGAGCTCGCCCTTCCACCACTGTGCTTGACAGTTGGAATGATGTGTTTGTGCTGATGTGCTGCGTTTGGCTTTTGCAAAATGTGGCAATGCATTAAGGCCAAACATCCCCTCTTTGGTCTCATCTGTCCAAAGGTCATTGTTCAGAAGTCTTGTGGTTTGTTCAGACGCAACTTTGCAAAACTAAGCTGTGCTGCTATGGTTTTTTTTTTTTCTTTTTTAGAGAGAAGACACTTTCTCCTGGTGACCCTTTCAAACAAGCCATACCTGTCCAGCCTTTTTCTAATTGTACTGTCATGAACTTTAACATTTAACATGCTAATTGAAACCTGCAGAGTATGCCATGAATCTCTTGGGTTTTTTACAGTTTCTCCAAGCATTGCACGGTCTGACCTTGAGCTGAATTTGCTGGAAGCGCCAGCAAATTCTCCCCTTTCAACAAAATGCTGAGTCCCAACACGATTCAAGAAAAAATATGAAAATTAATTTAAATTTATGCATAATTACTTTGTTTTACTGTATTTTCTTCTTTTCCTCTTTCATTAATACTTTCATGACCCCAGATATATCAGCTGGCCCTTTGGTGAGGCTTAACCCATAGGTCACCAGCTGTAGAAAAAATGAACTCCCTCTAAAGCAGCTCCAACATTTAATTAATGATAATGTATTACTCACAGGGCTGACCTGCAGGTGAATACTTTACTTCTGGTGCTGTAAGTTTGATACATCTCTGCTTTTAATTTAAATGGGATGGTGGCTGTTCAATAATTGAAAAAGTTTTTAAAGCATTTACATCAACAAAAAGCAATGCAACAGTCAAAAATCACTCCATTAACAGCAAATGAGTAGCACTAAAAAAGATTTTTTTAAAATAGATCCAAAATATTTTGCTAGGAAAACACCCAACCAAGAGGCTGGGGCCATTTTAAGGAGTCAGTCGATAAATTCGACTACTTGTGAGATGATTAATGGGACCGTAAAGATTAACTACATGCATTTCTATTTCATTTTAATGCAGTGCGGATTTTTAATGATATACTATTTATTTATTTTAACAGTTAATTTGAATCATGTCAAGCATTTGGCGAAAACAACTTTTTTCCTACAAGTTCACAAACTAAAGCTTTGGAATCACTATTTTAATCTTACACATTACATCTTCTAAACTTGTGATTTTATGTAAGAAACTAAAAGCAACAGCAGTATAGTAAAGTAGATTTTTTTAATCTAAAATATATGGGAGTTGAAATGTAAGAAACATTACATGGGTCATGGCATGAGTCTGTACTGCTTTATTAGGAAAAAAAAAATCATATTACTGCTTTGTAGATTTTGTGGTCTGTACAACTGCAATATTCTGATTTTATTTTTCATAAATGGCAAAAGAACTTCCAAAGAATATTGCATTTGTTTTTGTAGGCATATTAATAATCATGAATGTTATCGGTATCATTAAATTGGACAATTATATTCTCCAACCCACTGGACTGATGTTATCCTTCATTATAAGCCTAAATTGCTCAATCTATGGTTTCCTACATCACGATCTGCACAAACTAAAACTGTTTGGCTTTTTTTCCAACGTCTTGTCAACCACGGTTAAGAGAAAATATCTGACTTTTTCTGAGATCATGGAAAAAAAACTTCATTTAAGCAACAAAACCGACAATCTGCTAACCAATCCTAACCAACGGGTCATAAGGTTGTGTGCTACAAATATTTGGCACATGGCATTGCAGTGTTTCAATAAAACCACAGAATCACAAGCAAGTTTGGAAAACTAAGCTTTTACTCAAATGCAATTTCGAATCATGTCATTTCCAGCTCGTGAAACATGGATCAAAGGGAAGGACGAGAACTTTCACCCAAAAAAATGGTCTGCTGTCAACTTCACAGCTACGGATACCATGAGCGTGCTGGAACGCGGTACAGAAACCTCTTATTAAAACTAAAAAAAGCTTTGCAAGAGTAATTGTGCAGAGGACAACGTGTGCAGATACATGAGTCATCTTTCAGCTGACGACAATCAAAGCACTGCATAGCGGACAAACACCAAAAGGGCTTTGCACGTCCAGATGCTTGATTTTCATTGCCAAAGAATCGTGGTTCCATTACTGCTGACAGCATCGTGCTAGCAAAAGAAAAAAAAAAGAAAAGTGAAGCATGACGCATGATACCAAGTGAGCATCGTTTATATGCCACAGCCAACCTGAATATATTTGCTGACCATGTCCATGCGTTTATAACTTCTGTGTACCCATCTTGTGATGGCTGTATCCAGCAGGATCACAAGCCATGTCACAAAACTCAAGCCGTCTAAAGCTGGTGTGAGTTCACTGCACAGCCCCAAAGCCTCCAGGTCTCAGTCCAGTAGAGCACCGTTTGGATGTGATGGAACAGGAGACTCACATCATGGATGTGCAGCCGACAAATGTGCAGCAACCGCGTGATGCTGTCGTGTCAATATGGACCAAAATGTTTCCAGCACCTTGTTGAATCTGCGCCTCAAAGAATTAACGCAGTTCTAGAGACAAAAGGGGGTTCAAAGGAGATATTAGCAAGGTGCACCTACTGAAGGGGCTGGTGAGCATTCTTTTTTTCTTTTTACATATATCTGGCACCATATTCTGCATGCAGTACAGTACTGTACACGGTGTCCTTTTAATCATATGAGTTTCAGAAAAAAAAGAAACAGAGATAGCTGAGAAAATACCGCAGACTTAGTGCTAAACCTTGTAAAGTGTCCTCCTCTGTTTACAAGCGGCTTCACATTGAGACATTCTTATTACATTAAGACTCAAATGTCACTTTACTTTGCATCGGCTTTTAACCTTTCACTTTAACTTTTAGGTTAACATTTACTTTTGACATGTGGAGTGACACATCATTTGTCTTCTGGCTTTTTCTCTGAGCAAATCTAAGCGCACAAAAATCAATAAAGTATACACAACGTGTGACACTGTAGTCTAATTTCTTTTATTAATTTATGCCATTTTCACCAGTGTAGAAAAATGTGATAAAGACAAATCACCTCTATATTAATGGTTATATAAATCTGGAATGTTAATAACTTTATTGCATTACCGCCTGCTGACTGACTCTGCAATGAGCTAATTTTGTTAACCTAATTATACAATGAATTGGTTAAAGTACTTAAAAATTATGGCTGACAAGAACTATTAGCAGAAGCCCAAAATAGTCTGAATCTAAGGGCCTTTGATTCTCTGAATCCTTTGCAGCCTCAATTGAGTGCAAAATCATTCCTAATCCTTCATAACCTGTGGGCACAAGACTGCATAATGTGAATTAGCTGACGGATTTTTGTACATATCTTGCAGGGTCCTCCTTAATCTTCAAAAGCAATAGTTCCCATGTAAATATAAAGAGAGGGTGATAAGTTAATACTAGTGTTAAAGCAGAGTTCCTGCTAGAAACGCTGTCAACTATGAACATCCTTTCTTTTTAATAATTATTGTAATTCTTTTTTATATATTCCTTACAGCTCTTGTTAGCGATCTGAAATCAGCCACAGGGGTGTGCACTTAATTCTCCCAAGGGTCCACATGTGAAACTGTTGTGGAGGGCCACACCAATGAGCTGAACTCAATTCTGCTCAATTTGATCTCTTTGCAAGCGTCTTGGTGAAGCCGTCCAAAACACCCCCAGTTTCTCATGCGGCCCCTCTGGGAAAATGAATTGCCCACCCCTGAATCAGCAGATCACTGAAAAACAAATATTTGGTTAAAGTAGTTGGTACCTTGACCTCATGCCTTAAACAGCAGCACAGATACTCACAACCATCCATCAGTGTCACATTTGTGATAAGAAGCAGAGAGTGGGTGCGCCATCGCATCAGGAAACAAGGTCAGAGTCTGCAGCACTGTAGAGCAGACAGCAGGGAAACCAAAAGAGCAGGAGCAGCAGTGTGATGTATGTGTTGCTATAACAGTGTAATGCTGGGAGAAAAATACACAAAATTTGTCATTACAACAGACTGAGAAAACATGAAGACAGTAATAGGAAAATAAAGCACTTAAATGGCATGAATTATTAGGCTCGGTTAGTTTTAGCTTTTAAAGTTAGCAGCAAAACTTCCTCACAAATATCCTTTAGGTAAAAATATATGATCATGGCTGGTGTAAACTCTATTAACAACTAACAATAGGCCACATCTCAACTCCATCTTTGTGGCAGGCTAACAAATGCATATTCATCCCAGGGCATCAAATCCTGCTGTTCTGGTAGATGATGCTAATGGTGCAGAGTTACACACAGGGTTTCGTTTGTCATTGTTGCCTTGATAAGGTGAGGATAGCAATATTGGACTCTGACAGTTGACGGTCACCTTTTAAAAAGAGTTATAAAACCTTTTACAGAGTGATAAAGTTCACATTTGACATGAGTCATGTCCAATTTTAACTTGGTGATCTGTTAGCATCTGTATCTTTGTGCTTTTACTATCACTGGTTAAACTTAAGTACCAAGAAAGAAAACCCTCTAAGAACCCAATTGTGGTTTGGGTTAAAAACCACAGTATTGCCGGGGTTTACGTCATAAACTCCGGCAGTACACAAATTGTGGCTATGTTGTGTTCTGGTTCCAAGAATTTCTCCAGAACTACCAGAAAAATATGGGTATTATTTTTTAAGCCGTGCAAAGTTGCACAGAACAGACGAGGAAGGCAGGAAGTCAGACAGTGGAACAGAACAGAGAATCCAGGCCAACTTTCAAAATAAAAGACCGCACACAGACTAAACACTGTGCTTCTGAAACAATTCCAGTGGGATTTGAAGATCTGCAAACGAGAGAAAGAACAAAATGCCCGACGCACACGTTATAGTCCTGGGGTCACCCTGCACATTGAAAACAGACACTTACGTGGTGTCAGTGGGTCCTTTAGAAGTTTTTCCTTGTTTGTGAATTCCAAGATAGCACTGAGTGCAAGTGTGGATGTCTTCAGAACAGGAAATATTAGCAGTAGAATAGTTTTTTTTGGGGGGGGGGGGCAAAAAGAGGGTGAGCAGAGAAAAAAATGGGAAGGTCAAATACTAACAAAGAGGCCTCAGTAAACAATAGAGCTCTTCCCTTTAGCCTTCCATGATTTGCCTTGAAGTTGATCATTAATAAGCACTGGCAAAGTGAGTGATAACTACTTCCTGTTGTATAATTTAAAATGGCTTTCCTCTTGTTCTGTTATCTTAAAATAATACTCGACAAAACAATGGAACCAAAGTTGAAAGACAAACTAAAGCAGTTCTTAAAGAGACCCTCTCAGACACCATATCATGAAGAGTGTTTGTACTGTGCTAAAAGCCAGAGAGTGACTGATTGTCTATTCTTTTTTGCCTCTGATGTGGCATTTAGTAACCCTGTGGAAACAAAGCAGATATGACTTCACTGTTTTTTTAATATCCTAAATCAAGATTAAATAATTAAACACAAAAACCTATAAAACTCTCTCAAAACACTTCATGGCTGCATGCAATATCTGATAAAATTCTAGTTTAGAAAGCTAGTTAATTGGTATTTAGGGCTGTTAGCCCTCTTCTTCTTCTTTTGGCTGCTCCCTTTAGGGGCCACCACAGCAGGTCATCTGTGTCATCAACTTTGCTCATCCTGGTCACTCCCAATAAAAATCTCTGCCACCCCCAGCCCTGCTTCCTCCTTCCATCTCCAAACCGTACATTATAGTGGATCTAAGTTGCAAACTTTCCCTTTCATTCTTGCCACCATCCTTCTGTCACAAATCACCCCTGACACGCATCTCCATTCACCCCACGCTGGCTGTACTCTCTTCTTCTCTCTTCACTCCAAGTGTGCAAACCTCTGCCTTTTAAAAGGTTAATATTTTTTTTCTGTGCCGAAATGCTTCCATTCATACTCTTATGAACATGTTGTGTTGGGAGCAAGTTAGGGTTTAAATCTTGTCTGAGGATACTGGAGCTGCCGGGGATCAAACTGACCAATAAATAAGTTGTTGACCTTGAAGATCTTGGTGGATGTGAGCCAGATTTTAAGGGATTGTTAACATGACCCCACTCTGCACCCCTCTGTGTATGGCTACTTAGTCACAAATACACAACAATGGTAATCCAGATTACAAGTCGAAATTGGGGTTGGTGGGGCTTTTCCTACTTTCTGAATTGGAAATATGACTTGGGGGGGGGGGGGGGTGGTATTATTTTTTTATATTTTTATATAAAAAGTTTTAGTTAAA
>VUQK01027305.1:22418-33895 GCA_015106715.1 Bujurquina vittata | reverse complement strand
GGGGGGGGTGGGGGGGGGGGGGAGGGGGGGGGGGGGGGGGGGGGGGGGGGGGGGGGGGGGGGGGGGCTGGTACTATATGTAGCTAATGTTAGCTACAACGCTGTAGCTAACATTAGCTACATATACGGTAGTACCAGTCAAAGGTTTGGAGTGTGTCCAAACCTTTGACTGGTACTATATGTAGCTAATGTTAGCTTCAAAGCTGTAGCTGCCAAAAACTAGATGTTCCACTTCTGAAAGAGTTTTTTTCCCCCCCCCAAAAAAATCCATAACCAAACAAGAAATTAACGCTATTTAATGATAAGCACTGTATTTTTTTTATAAGTTTAGCAGCTTGTTGCAAGAAAAATAGTCAGAATTACTACCAAAGATATAATATTCATATGTAAAATTATTCAAAGTATAGAGAATATACTTCTCACAAATGCAGTACAGAATTCAAAATTAATTCATTAAGCAATTAATATGATTGTTAGCTTAATGCTTAAAATTTGTTTAATGCTCAAGTCTGTTTGATGGGTTCTCTCTTACGCACTTAAATCAAAGCAGCTCTTCGCTACACACCCAGATAAGCGTGCAGCAGACACATACTTTCTCAGTGGCACAGATGCATTTTTTCCTGTGGGTGGAACGATCCAGGGAGATCAGACTGCCAGAGGATGCCAGCCTGCAATCAGATTGTACTCTGCTGTTCAGTGAAATCTGACATCAAAGATGTTTTTTCACACCCCTCGAGATTTGGCTTTTTTTGGAGAGGATCTTATTCCAAAAACTCTGAGCTGCCTGCTGGCTACTGTACTCTAAAATAAAAAGGTTGGAGTGCCAAAGCAGGGATCGTGTTTTAACTGATTTGATGGCATTATGTACATTGTTTAATGCGGTTTCTTTTATCTATGTGGAATATATGACTTCCCAGCTATTATTGTGAAAATAAGGGTGCAACTGGGGGATTCACGTGGAATTCCCAAGACAGGATTAGGACCAATTACTTTGAGCATTTCTACCAACACCAAGTGGCTATCGCAAATAACAACCTGTGGGATTGAGCTGGATTCATGGCGTTATCGGTGATCATATAGACATAAACCGATGATCTGAAATTCATACTCTTTGCCAGATATTATGGTTCTCATTACAGTTATATTCTTTTTTTGTTAGCAGACTATTTGCGATGCATTCTAGGAATGACTGAATGCAACACTTTCTTCCTGAAAAATAGTGTTGCATTTAGTTATTCCCTAAATGCAAGTCCTTTTCCTTTTGGAATATAGGCTTGCATTTAAAGAGATACTGTTTGAAATTTGCCAGTTATACCTATTTTAAAATTTTAAATTCTTCCTGTTCTAGTTTTAAGAAACCACAACAAGGCCTGACCAGATTTCTGTTCTCTGCCGGACTGAAGCAAAGATGTTACTATAGAGTTTAGAGGAATGTAGAAGAGCTAGCTAGATCTAATACAATCTGCAAGTCACAGTTGTCATTTTAGCTGGAAACAAGAAACTTCTGATTCAGAATTTTATTGTGATAAAAATGAGCAAGGAATACAATTCTGTGCTTTAACTGTAAACTGTGCCGTGAGGGGAAAGCTTGATCCACAGAAATAATGTACGTTTGACTAGTGTGACTGTTGCACACCAAAGCACAGTATGTTCAACTGCTTAAAGATGTCAGCCTGAGAGTGGCTCCACTGGATTTGGGCTCAGTATTCATGCAATGTGTTTGCTAACTGTGCCCAAGCACCAAACTCCAACACTTCCTCGACAACTGCCTCCATGGAAATGACTGATGAGTAACTAACAAATCTATAAGATATGTGAAAGAAAGGTTTGGAACCACTTCCAAAAACTGTATCAGTTAAGCCACATTTATAAAATGTGAAAGAGCAAGCAACCATGAGAGGGAGAAGTTGCCCCTCTCCGAGCCTCGTCCCCCTGGAGGTTTCCTGTTAATCGGGGAGTTCTTCCTTCCCACTGTCACCAAGTGCTGTTCACAGGGGATGGTCTGATCATTGGTGTTTTCTCTCACCTTCACCTTTAATTATAAAGAGCCTTGGGCCTTTCTTGTGAATTATTAAAATCCAACTACACTTGAGTTGAACTGAGTTGAATTGAGATGCTGAGACAAGCTGAAATGTGCTCAGGCACAGATTGTTAAGGCCAGTATCGGGGTGCAAATGGGGGACAATCATGCTTGATACAAGGCAACCATGCCTGGTGTAAGCACGTCATAAATAGGACTTTTTATTAAATGCAAAAACAATGTCGCTCTTCACGGCATGTTAGCAGTCTTGTGGACCTTTTCTTGACAGTTGCAAGGAAATTGACTGTGACAGCACAACCCTGGAGGCACTAAACAAAGCTTTCCTTTGCACCCTGTTGCCTTCACCACATAATCATTTACAACTGATCTTCTGTTCAAAACAGAGGCAAATTGGAGGTCAGGCTTATC
The DNA here is from genome assembly GCA_015106715.1 of Bujurquina vittata. NCBI lineage: Eukaryota > Metazoa > Chordata > Actinopteri > Cichliformes > Cichlidae > Bujurquina > Bujurquina vittata. The sequence continues at coordinate 31,447 of VUQK01027305.1, read as the reverse complement.
ACATTTGTCAGGGTTTATGCCACCGATTTATCCGAAGCCAATGTCCATTGTCTCAGAGAATTACGTGAACAGGGTTTATGAAAGGGACGGACCTCGCCTACATTTTTAAACACTAGTGCAGTGTCCATAAGTGAAAGTTTAACCCTAAACACCTTACATGAAAGCAGTCATTGGATGTGGCACAAATGGATAACATTAGATATGAAATTAGAGTTAGGTTTAGGCTAAGAGTTTGACAATAAGCTGTGATGCTAAGTCTTTTGGACGAGAAGGCTGGGAATGTTTTAATGTCAGTCCATGAATATCCTCACAGTGGTAATCATATGTGTTTTAGTGTTACTGCAGTTAAGTTTTGCAGTTCCATAAAAGGAAGTGGGGGAAAAAACAGTTTAATCAGTTTATTTAACTTGTGGTCAGATTAATCCTCCTTGGACATATCTTTTACAGTCTTTATAACATCAGGCTGTAAAAGATACAGTACCTCTCAAAAGTTTGTACACACTTAGCCATTCATATGAATGGGAAAGTGAATGGGTGGATGATTATCAAGATATTTTTTGGTGAATGTGAGATGAGCCTTTGTGTTCTTTTCGTTAGCAGTGGTTTTCTCCTTGGAGCTCTCCCATGGATGCCATTTTTGTCCAGTCTCTTTCTTATTGTTCAATCATGAACTCTGACCTCAACTGAGACAAGTGAGGCCTGCAGTTCTTTGGAGGTCTTTATGGGTTCTTTTGTGACCTCCTGAATGAGTCGTCGATGCGCTCTTGGGGTAATTTTGGCCGGCCATTCCTGGAAAGGTTCACCACTGTTCCAAGTTTCCTCCATGTGTGGATAATGCCTCTCACTGTGGTTCACTGGAGTCCCAGCGCCTTTCCCGACTGTTAGGTGTCAGTGACTTTGTTTCTCAGCAGTTCTTGAGTTTCTTTCGAGCGTCGCATGATGTGTTGCTTTTTGAGATCTTTTAGCCTGCTTCACTTTGTCAGGCAGGTTGTATTTAATTGATATCTTGATTCAGCAGGTCTGGCAGGTACGTGGGTTATCTTTGTCTAATATTAAAATTGCTTTAATGATCTGATACACGAAAGTGTGAAAAATATGCAAAAAGAGGATTTTTTTTTTTCCACAGCACTGGAACTTTGCCTTTTCCCCCATGCAAATGCAAATGCAAAAAAAATACCTGTAATGGAAGACAGTCTGCAAAATTAAAGTCTTTTGAGTAGTAAATGTGTCCTTTTTGAATCCTTTTACAATTGGTAACGATTTCTTGTGCTAATAATGAGAACGAGAGCAACAGAGGAGTCAATTGCTCTCATAGTGGATCCCATTAATCCTGAGCCTGTCTATGAAATCAAAGAAAAAGCAGTTAGCTGTAACAGAGCGCTGTACCAGGAGCTCTGTCAGATATTGATTCACCCTGTTCAATAAGCTGCTTTGATAGAAAGCCCAGAAGATTGTTTAAACAGAGCAAAAGGAGGGAGAAAATGTAAGAATGAGAGGAAGCAGCGGAGATGAATCTGGCCTTTGCATGCGCGCCACTTTGATGACTTTATTTACCTAACCCTCAGCACAGCCCTCATTCATAAATGTCAAGAATGAATCCATGCACCATTTAGGAACCCACATGTGAGCTACTCCAAACATAGGCTGCGTTCCCGCATGCATACAGCCACATAATCATTGGTCAGTGGCAACCATTTCCACCCTTAAAACACACCATTACAGAAGGAGAGATGCATTTCAGCATTCATCCCACATCTGTCATCGCTCGGCACACACCACACGCCTCCTCTGCTCTCCCTCAAGACATGCCAGCAACACAGACAAAGTCTGTCATCACACTTGACTTGTGGTTTAACAGACTATGGCAACACTGGAAGGTGGTAAATGAGATTGCTTTCTGTATTTGTACTTCTGTCTTTGCAAATAAATCAAACCAGGAGCGTGCATACTGCACATTTTGCCTAATGTGGAGCCAAATAAAATCAAACTGCCCTGCAGTTACTCTGTGTTTTCTACAGGGAAAACTCTGCTTTAATTTCAAATTCGGTTGGACATACAGTTGTGTCCCTTAGGCAAAGGTGTCGAGTTTCAAGCTTCGTGACAGAAGAGGGAAGCTGAGTGGGATGAAGGCAACCATATTGCGCCTGTCAGTCAGAGAGGGGAGAGAAAGCGCAGTTGTCAAACCACTTGTCAGCCTTTGATGTTACAAAGGACGGAAGAGCTCAATTAAAAGGCCATTATTGTGTAAGTAAATCAACGCCTATCAGCCATGTCGCCTCAAACAAACAATCTTACCCGGCTGCAGCACTCTAATTTATTTTCTGCGTGATTTTTGACTGCAGAGATCCAGATAAAGGACGCCGTTCATGCTTGGCTGCAAACTTGAAGAGGATGAGGAATTATTTCACACTAAAGTAGTATTTTTGTCTTCCTATAGCATGTGGTGATTATTTACAGTATATTTTACTGCTGTTCTTTATGCTTAAAAATGTCAAGAATCGTGAATTATTCTGCTGATCAGCCAACAGCCCCCATCCGCCCGCCCCCTCTCTCCTTTAGTTAGTGATGACAAAATGCTCTATTTAGGAAGTTAGATTGAAATGTCTGGGGTCTAATTTATCTCTCCAGGATGAATACATGAATGTGAAGTAGTGCCATATTTCACACAGAGCCCCACCACTGGATGGAATATTATTACCACTGCCCCAGAAAGTTGAGGAAGGAACCGTTTTTCACCTGAACAAGCATTACAGTGTCATGTTGAACATTATTCACCGTGTGCAGAAGCCGTCTGACACACTGTGAAATATTTTCAACGCTGACCTCAGATTTCTACTGAAGTAGGGCACTTTCCCCTCCAGCTCCAAACCCACAAGAAGTTTAGAGTGTGAGATGCTGTCGTGATTTTCCACAGAATCATAAATACACATTACTCCTCATATGTATGAAGCATGGATCACCCCCCCGTTCACCTCCCACTTGCTTTGGGTTGCTCATACAAAATGCTGACTCAGTTATTTATTTATTTTTTTTCCTCAATGTCATTCAACTGGCAGAAGCACTGAGAAGTTCAGCTCAGAGACACATCTGGTAAAAATATCACAAGTCTGAGCTGTTATTTAATGCACACATAAGCCCTGGAAGTCGAAATGGATCTTTAGGCAATTTGTTTGCCACTGGTTTCACAGTAACACCTTACAGTACAGCCCACAGCATATGGTGTAATTACTTCAAATTTCCAGGGAAAACAACGACAGCGGGAGAACAATCACCTGATAAAAACGTGGAAACGTGTTATATTTGAATGTTCTGTGCCTGAAATGGAAAAGAAAGCCACACACCAGTGAGGCTGAGAAAAAGGAAGCTTGTTTTTGCAGGTATTGCAAGCTGCTTGACTACAAGGACGATTAAGGCTTGATTATACTTTCTGTGATCCATAAGTCTTCTAGAGTCCACTTGGGTCTGAGTGAAGTAAATCAGACAATGAGCATGAGGGTCCGTGTGGATGCCCGTGCACATCTATTTATTTTGTGACTGCAGAGAATTGACAATTCACCTACTAACCATGTGGACTAGAGTGCAGCCGCTAAGCAGACCCAATAGAAATGTGACTACTAGTTTAGCGACCTCTGCAATGAATCTTTGCAGAGCCTACGGCATAACCGACGGAAGTGGCTGACGCCATTGCCAGCATTTATGCTTGGTGCATTATGTCTTAATTACCTCGTGGTTTTGTTCGGGTCCACGTTCTTCGATGTGAGGGCCATCGGTCACAGCGAGTTCTTGCCACTGGCCCAGACGATTAACCAACAGGTCAACAAAGAGATCATTCAGTGTTTGCTTCATTCAGTACGCGAGAAGTAGGAAGAGTTGTGGTAGGACAACTCATGGCTGCTCGGCCATGACAAAGCGCCTGCTCACAATGTCCTGAGCATCTGATACTTCCTGACCAAGAATAACATCAGTGCTGAAGCAACTTCCCTAGTCACCTGACCTGGCTCCATGTGATTTGTTTCTCTTCCCCAAGCTCAGTGGGGTCATCAAGGTCACCTGTTTTAAAGACGTGGATGAAGATTAGAATATTAGAAAGTGCTCATAAAAGAACAAACAATGACACAATATTAGAGGAATTGAAAAAATGTAGACAGGACTTAAATGACCTACTACACGATAAGGCAGAGGGCACTTTACGTTTTGCAAATCAAAAATATTATGAACAAGGGAACAAAGCAAGCAGAGTCCTGGCATTTCAGTTAAGCAAAATGCAGGCAAATCGAACAGTTAAAGACGTGGATGACATCAAGCGGGCCGTGACGACTGACCCGGAGCATCCTTCCAGGAGTGCATGGAGGCATGGCAGAGAAGGATGGGAAAGTGCATTAGACTCCAGGGGGATTACTCTGACGGGGAAAACTTCTAGTTTGGATTTGATATATATCTTTTGTGACACCAGTCCTGGATCTTTTCTGACACACTTTGCACTTGTTGCATTCTGTATTAGTACACCACTAGTGCAAAAACAAACAGCTTTAATCCAATCATTACAGCTTTTCACTTTGATTGCAATTTTTATTTATATGTACAACTTAGCTCACATACTGAGCTAAGTTGCTAGTGCATAGCTGATGCATTTAGCATGCATTAGCTACAGTATGTGCTTCATTCAGGTTGTAAGCTTCATCCCCGCTCCATCCCCTAGCCTCACACCGGTGGCACAGCAACCCGACGGTGCTGTCATCCTCTATTTTTTTATAGTTAATGGTAAGTCTTAGATTATTATGGTTATTATGGTTATTAGTTAAAATTATTTTTTTTAACCTTTTTTCATATTGTGCAGTATTTCATGCTTTTGGCAAAGCCATTGAGAAAAATATGGGTGCAACCTCAAAAAGGTTACTGTAGGTCTATTAGCGATTGACGGTCGTTTCGTTGTCTAGTCATTCAAATCCAAGCTCATTGCTCTGAGCAACCTCAGTGTGCCAGGCCCCACCAAGGAAAGCGGATGTGTAAAATACTTTTACAAGTATTTCAGTAAGGGGAGATCGTTAGGAGGAATTGAACATAATTTATTCATATGCAGAATTCAATGAAGCTCTTTGGCAATTACACTCCGATGGCTCGAAGAAGCAGAACAGAGTCCCAGCAGTGATAGGAATTAGGGCCGGATCCCCTAGTGCAGGCACTGGTGGTGGTGAAGATAAAGAGGGAGGCTTGGATGGAGCACTGAGTGACTTGGGTAAGGTGTAGATGGGGAGTAGGTGGTTTGCATGAATGAGTCTGCAAGGAAGAAGGACAGGTAAGCGGTGAAATTTAAAGTACACAGAGTGGAGGCTGATTGGCTTGAAGAAGAGCAGAAAGATGATTGGACTAGAGCAATGATGACAGCTTTGAGTTTGACAGCACGTGAAAATGGAAGTGACTGGAAGAATAAACTTGCAGCCAAACACCCGGGAAAGCAGGTGAGGGACTACAGATCTTTCTTATTGAACTTACGCATAAGCTCAATTTTGTTCCTTTCCTGCAATCAGAAAAGGGCTCTAACATTACTGTAAATTACAGGTCAGAGCAAACGAAAGCTCATCAACTGTAACAAGTAACTTCATGAGGTATTTTATATTATTCCCTTAAGTTTTGTTTTTGGGAGCACTTGCATGTTATTCTGTCTGTAAACACGATAGCTCGAAAAGTTTTGAATGAATTCTAATAAACTTTGTGGGGGTGCAGAGCGAGGTCATGTTAACAATCCAATAAAACTTGCCTCACATCCACAAAGGTCTTCAAGGTCAACTTAGTGATTTATTGATCAAAAATGGACAAAAGCCTCATAACCTAGAAACTATGACTCTTACAAGTGTGCTGTGTATTGTCAACAGAAAGTATTATATGAAGATTTAAAATATAATGACACATTTGATCTTTGACCTCTCCTTCAAGGTCAACAGACTGAGCTGAAGCTCAAGGTGATAATAATACTATATAGAGCAATTTAAAACTATTTTTCTTACTGCCATTGTTTGTATTGACAACATAAAGGCATAGGGAATGATGTATGGGGATACAAAACTATCCCCTTAATAGTAAATTCTGCCCAGACAGTGAGCTGTCTTGGCGGAGGTTTGCACTCTTGGAGTGCTTCCTGTTACATTTGTACCAGGGTAACTAGCACTCTGTTTTGCCTGTTACATTTCATTTTTATTTTGTTCCCCAAAATGGCTGATACCCTGCCACAGACAGTGTTCCAGCCACAGACCTCTGGGATGCCTAAAAACAGCCTGGTAAAAAGGATCAAATTCTGCCCAGGATTTTCAACAGCAGAAAGAAAGCTGGAACAAGAGTGATGGAGATTCATGGATACAGAGGAAACCACGTTATGATGCAGTACGGTTGTAGTTTCTTAATGCAAGCTATCACTTAAAAAAGAATCCCATTTCCTCAAGACAGCTGCGTATGTGGATTGTTTTGAACAGTAAAAGCAGACCCGATAAAAGTACTTAATTTTAACATAAAGAGAGATCAAAGAAAGAAAAACTGGGTACAATTTCACTGGAAAATGTAAGCATGCTACACTCTTTATGCTGCATGCATAAAATCAGTAGGGGTTTTTTTTGTCTACATCTACAGTATTTGAAATCATTAGACTTCTCAGTTTAATAACAATCCAGATAAATATCTTCCTCAGAATTTAAAAAGTACAGGCAACAGTTGTCATTTCAGCAAAAATAAAAAATAACATTTGCTGACTAGAAATGAGAGATGAAAAAAAAAGTTACACTTTGAGGTGTTATTTTGTCTTCTCCTCACTTCCTGCCACATGCTGCTGTAAATGACTCACACCGAGGCCACATACAGCCTGCATGGGTGTCTCATGTATCCGTGTGCATTTATGAATGCATGTGGGTGGTGCTGGCGGGAGGTTACCGGGGATTGTCAAGAGGATAACAGAACTAGTGCTTTCCTCCACTGTCATCTTTGATAAATGGGTTTTAGAACAAGACTGGGCGTATATTATATCACCTGAAAGGTGTACACACTGCTGAGACCATAACTCTCCTTCTTTACCAGAAAACACTGAAGTATGGCATTGTATATTTTCCCGCTCGACATATTTACGAGCCCTCCCTGTTGTATAAACTCAGTGATTGGTATTTCAAAGCACCTTGTCAGGCTGAGTACTGAGCCCTGCCAGCTGCCTCAGCTACCCCAGCAAACAGTGGGAGCGTTTCAGAGTGAAAGTTACACCGAGAGAGTTATTGCCTTTGCGAAGTTGAGCGCCTATTAAAAAAACTCTCTCCTGTGACTGTAAATTTATAGTGTTTGTGCTCGCTGCTGTTAAAATCAAAACCATGGCCTGGGCAGGATTGTTCATTCCACTGAACCAGTTGGGGAAAAATATGAGCAATATTACAGGAAAGCCCTGAATGGTTTAAAATATTGGACCAGCAGCATCCAGAAGTTATAATATTTTCTTAAATAAAGAGATTCTTTTGTATTAATATGGACAGATGAGATTAACTCTCAAGGAAGAGTGTCACAACTGAGGCTCTGAGTGGATTTTTGGCTACATGTCTTTGGCTTTTTACTCAACAGGTCAAAGTTATAGAACACCCAACTGTTTCAGTTCTTATTCAGATTTAAGTAGTTCAAGTCCAGCCAAGAGAAAAAGAAAATTGAAAACGGGCCTCCATTTAGTGATGCCAACTTTAACATTTAAAAAAAAAAACCACTTCATTGTCTTGATGAGCTGCGGTCATATTTGACTGGAAAACAAGGTGTTTGTTATCTTTTTTATAATAGAATAGAATAGAATAGAATGCCTTTATTGTCACTATACAGGATGTACAATGAGATTGGAGGGCCACTCCTGATCGGTGCCATAAAAAAGAAAGTCAGACTTCCTAAAAACAAAATATAATCTAAGAAAAATATACAGAAAAAAAAAGTGCATTAAAATATACAAAGAGACAATCAGTGTAAATATTAACGTGACACCTGTGCGGTCCTCCATACAGCGCCACAAGAGTAAGTAATTCACTCAATTTACATATTCATTTGTTTTTTTTTCTTTTTTAAATTGACAATCATTATTTTTACCCTTATCTGTGCAGAATATCTATTTTCACCGTCAAAAAAGATTTAATCTTTTATTTATTAACACTAGCGTTTTTGTAGTAATCCAGAATACAAGGGGATCCAAGCATTGCAGTCACCCCTAGAACAACATGTAAATGGCGACAATCATCAAATGAAGTTTTTAAATTAGGCTGCCACCCCGAGCACACAGGGGAATATTATTTTGACACTTCGTCACCCTCTGGGGAGAAATGGACCTTTTTGATGTGTGATCCGCCGAGGCCTGCATCGGCTGGCAGATTTTATCAGCAAACAAGACAGGCAAGGGGAGCGCAGACTAAATAAAAGGGGGGCGAATGATAAAAATGTCAAGGATTATCTTTGCTTTGCGCTGCGTTGTGATGTCATATCAAAACGGATTTGGCGGAAATGATTTGGAAAGAAGGGAAGCGATCATGGGGGGGGGGATGTACAACAGGAGAGAGTTTGGATGTGTGTCTTTGTGTCTCTGTGTGTCATACAGTTTTTTGAATACATTTCTTTCCTTACGATAACTTCACCATTGAGCATTCAACATAAAGCATGGTGTCTTTTCTTATTTTTATTCCAACTGTAAAATAGAGAAAAGGGGAGAGAAAAAGCCTACTGTAAGCAAATAGAAAAATTGTGTTCCATTTCACACTCTGTAACTGCCATGTATCCTGGGTTTGACCTCCGCACTTGTAGATTTCAATTCTGCCACACTTAAGAGCTGCAGATAAATCAAAGCCATCAAACACCATTTGTTCCAGACTGCCCCATCTAGGGATGTGGACTTCTTTCATATCCCCACCAGCACCAGCACTACAGTCATCTTTCTGACAGAGTGACAAATGAGGGTGTTGCCTCTGGCACATCAACCTACTGTATCTTGAGAGTACACAAGGTATCAGGGAGCTGTGACTCCAGCACTGGTGCTT
>VUQK01027305.1:0-14302 GCA_015106715.1 Bujurquina vittata | reverse complement strand
ATGAGTACTCCTCATAAACCTCCCATTAAGAAGTCGTTAAAAAAATTATGAAATTTTAAATTGGGGGGGGGGGGGATGAAAGTCACAAAGAAAAAATATTTTGTATAAATCAGTAAAATTACAGGGCGCTCGCTTAAGGAGCCATGAGCTGTAGGAGGTTACGAAGAGGAATACGTCCTCCGACTGCTGTCAAAAATGTTCTGTCAGCAGCGCTGTCGGTTTTATTTGACATAGTAATGCAAGCTGGTGGTGCCAATAGATCAGGTCAGATGCAGCTATACCACCATATGTTCTCGGTTTTGTAAAGGTCTATAACTTCAGCTCTCCTTGTAAAACATTAACCAGCACTGAATCTGTTTATAAATGAGAGTATTTTTACAAGCAGGCGGTGCAGAGGACTCAACTATCCAGTTAAAGAGTGCGGGGTTTCAAAGCCTGACGGCGGCGTGTCAGGTGAGGAGTGTGACCGGGAGTGTGCTTATTGTTGGGGGGGCTGGGGGGAGACACTAACGGGGTTCGTTGCACAGGGTGAGACTGCCGATATGGAGGAGTGCTTTGAGTTCAAGGAATCTTGGGAAGAACCTTCAGTGGAATCTGCCTGATCAGTGGTGCATGCTATCATGTGCATCAGTAAGTACCTGAACTTTTTATTCGCACCTCATATTGTGTTCTTGGTTATTGTTCATCCATATGTTTTGATTTCCTCGCTGCGCCTGCCTCCCTTTGTGTCGAGTCTGTGTTTCGGTGTCCCTGTTTATTCACTTCCTCTTTTGTTTTCTCAGTCTCCAGTTCCCTGGATGTTGTTTTTCTTCCCCTTGTCTCGTTAGTGTCATTCTATCCACTTGTCCTTCCCAGCTGTTCCCACTTGTCTTGTTACCTTGATGGTTATTTATTGTCTGCATTTTCTGCCTTGTCCTTTGTCGCGTCCTCGTCATTGGCTCCCCACTCTTTCGTGGTTGTGTGTCTCACCTGCTTCATGTTTGCCTGAGGGGCTTGGTTTTTGTGGATTAGGTTTTCCTTGGAGAGAGTCAAGTATTAAAGTCAAGCCAAGTTCATGCACAGCGTCTGAGTCCTTCACTGGGATCCACACTTTGCCTGCCACACAGCTCGATAAATGACACATTGAACCTGTATACTCTTAGGTAGTTAGATTTACAGTAATGTAGTCTATGAAGCTGTTTGAAACAAAGTTGTCCCGTGAGAACATGGTGTCTTTAAAAATCCAGCTTTCTCAGCAGCTCAAAAAGACATGAGACCTTCAACAGGAAGGAAAAGCACAACGGATACAAAAGACTCAAACCTGGTCACAGTCCCTATTGACAGCACACACAACACACAGAAATCATCGGCGTGTTGTGTGAAGGCTTTCCTTGTCAAATAAGGCATTATAAAAGCTGAATGTTGAAGTAAATTTCTAGTGTACGAGGAGAGTTTCCACACCCATCTGCTCATACGTATATTGACGTGTGCAAAGTCATAACTGATCTTTGAACGATGGAAGCTAAGTCAAGGGCAGTTTGACCAGCAAGCTTGTAGGAAGCGTTAGCTGGCTACACATCAAGGATTACTTAATAACCCATAATGCTCATATACAAATTACAGAAGATGATGTTTCCTCCTCTGCATGGCAAGCGGCTGCTTTCCACACCATTGCGGAAAATTACTGCTGGTCACTGCTAGTGGCATTGTAAATTACACACAGTCTCACTGTATTCTCATTGTATTGTAGTTGTCAGAGATGTTCTACATGGCTTCAATATTACTGTAAGGATCATAGCATATGTATGTTTAGATGTACCCTCCATAACAGGTGGGCCAATCTCATCATCACACACAGCAACTAATAGCAAATAAATGTTTTTAGATAACCTTATAAACCTTATAAATGCCAGTCTTTTGATTTTCATATTCATCATCACCCTCCAAGTGAAAATATGAAACTACTGGCCATTGTTTTAGATGGACAAAGTTGAGTGTTACTTTGACTTATAGACTTGTTTTAGTGTCCTGTTATGTCACTACCATTTACTGTCAGGCACCGTTAGTGTAACTTGATTGTCCGGCATGGAACTTTCATTACTTTCCCTATTTAAGGTCAGAAAGCCTTCTCAAACTCAGTGGCCTCATTTTTAGTTTTTGCTTGGTGAGTGCTTGAGGATATGCAGGCTCGCACAAGCAACTCTGCTCTGGAGAATCGATCTGACTTTTGACAGTTTGGGTTCAGGAAGGAATTGGCTCTTATTCATTGATCTCTTTCAAAGCCATGGCACATTCCCGACCTCCTTGATTGACAGTTTTAGTTAAATTTGTTATGCTGATTTACACTGGTGCCAGTGACATGACATTAATACCTCATCATACTGTATTTATTTATATTTTGAGAATTAAAGGTCACTGAATTAACTGTCAACAGCCATTTTTCGCTGTGTACAATTGGATGTGATTAACAACCGTTGAAAGCTTCAGAACATGCCTGAGAACTCTTTGGGTTTTAACAATTTTCACAAAGGGCCTCTGCATTTTGAGGAGCCTCAGCTGTTTCAGCCTCTGCCTCAACCCTCAGGCTTCTCTCTACAGTATATGGAGCTGGCAGTTAAACTCCATATATGTTTTTTAGAGAACTGAGCTAATGTTCTCCACTTCAAGCTCAGCTGCAAGCACTCAGCTGAATGCCTGTTCTTCAGGTTTCAACCAGGTGTCTTTTTCGCTCCGATCACACCTTCATGTCTTCATATAGTTGACGTCTAAGCTTAATCTTAAAGGTCTCAGTTTTATGAGTGGGGGCCACTTTCTTCTCTCTCACTGCTCTGAGCTTTATAGTACAGTTTTATCTCCATGCTACGTTCATTAAAAAGAAGCTAGAACTCCTTTTCATACATTGTTGCAAAGACATCCATAGTCTGCTTATGGCTGATCAAAATCTCCAATTTTGAGACATGACAAAGCTTCGCAAGGCAATAAATGTTTGTCTCTAGAAGATCTGTGGTGCTGCTGCTGCCAAATTATATTGTACATACAGTCCTGTGAAATCGACACCATTATACTTTAGGGGGTGTGTTCACCAAAGCATTTTTTCCCAAGGCAGCTGTCCTTTTTCGTTTTTTCACAGTCGGGCGCCGCTTTTTTACAAGATGCTGAAAACGCCAGCAAAATGATCGCCCTATGTCAGCTGGAATAGGCTCTTGTCCCCCCGTGACCCTAAACAGGATAAGCGGAAGTGGTTGGATGGATGGATGGATGGATGGATGGATCAATGTCAGCTAAAATGCTGCAATTGTCAACGTCATTTTTTACTCGGTCCAATCACAGCACAAAAGGGACGGGACAAGTACTACAAGATCCAGCCATCACATTCTGTTTGAACAAGTGCTGAATAACACTGAAGGCGAAGGAAATGTTCTCTAAATATCTATGTCTACATATTCCATAATAGTAATATGAAAAATAATGTTTGGAGTCTACCGCTTAAGCTGCAGTCAGCTAGAATCAGATACTTGCAGACCATCACTTCCATGAATATTCTGTATCATAGCAACTGAAACATCTGGGTTGCGCTGCCGAAGTGCTTTCAAGTACTCAAAGCTATTAGTCCTTATACAAGCACCTGGCATAAAGTGCCTTGGTGTACATGTCAAACTCATACTTAATGACAATTGTTGAAGCCTAAAAAACATCATTAAGAGAACTAGAATGCAACAGCTCATGAAGTCAGACACAAGAAATACACATTTATTGGTTTAAAAAAAACACCAAACAATAAGATCCTAGTAGATACACACCTGCTAGTGTGTAAATCCCCCTTGTGCTGCCAAACAGCTCTGACCTGTCAGGGCATGGACACAGGATCCCGGGGGTGTCCTGCCGTCTCTGGCACTGAGATGTTGGTAGGAGATTCTTTGGGTCATGTGGGTTGCAGGATTGGATCTCAATAGATCTAGTCTTGTTTTGGCAAATCCTGAGGATGACTGTAAATGCCTTGGGGTTTTTTTTTTCCTTATGATGCCCGAGTCGAATACAGTTTCCAAGGGAAGGTTGTGCTTTGGCTGCAACGATGTTTAAGTGGGTGCTGCGAGTTCCAGTAACATCCATGCCAATAACCAATAATTGACAGCAGAACATTGCATTTTAATGAGGTGCTCAGTGTTATTTACTTCAACTGTGGTTTTAATGGTGTGCCTGAACAGTGTATATTTATTACCCTGTATGTACAGTCAAACTCTTGCAGCTTTAAAAATGTAGAAAAGGTTATTTTATCTCTAAACTCAAACTTTGCTATTTCAGAGCTGCTGATCGACAAATTCTGCCTTTTTACAACAGAATGGATTTCATGTTATGTAGAAAAATGATTTGGTTGATGGAAATGTGGCAATAAAACGATATCTCGATGTAGCTAATGGAACTCTTGTATGTAGTCCTGTACATTTCATTTCAGATGTGCTGGGTAATGGATTCCAGGTAAGGCTTCTTTCCCACATGGATTTATGACACTTTGAAAATTGAACTTTTCACCCAGAGAGAAGTGCAGCTCAGCTCAGCTGCACCCTGACGAGCTGTCTCATCTGGCAGACAAACACAAAGTGAACTCATGGTTTGCATTAGGGGAAGTGAAGTCTGAAATGACTTAAATCTGAACACGTTTGACTTTGTGGGCTCTCGTGAGCTTCCAAGTACTCAAATCTAAACCAGTGAGAAACACCCAAGTTAAGATGTTGTATCTACTAGCCGTTAAAGGACACGGCCATGGATGTTTATCTTCACGGGGGAAAGGCTAGAATAACCAGGCTATGTGTAACCTCAGAAAACCACTGGTATTAATGACACCGGTGGCTGTTGAGTGAACTGCACAACTTGCACAAGCTTGCATGGAACAAAACAGCGATGAGACATACACAAGAATTTCCTGCGCTATTCTGTTCCACTATTGTATGTACTGTCATGTATCTTGTACAACATCTGGGAGACCAGCATATATACCATATACCTGAGTATCAGTTTAATGAGAACAAAGGAGACAAAACTCAGCAGCAGTGTCTCTTCCCAGGAATCATAAAAAAATCCTTACATACTGCTGTGAGCAGTTTTATGTAGGGACTGTTTTCATTTTGCTGGCATCTACCAAGCATGCAGTTGGCTAAAATTACAGCTTAGCAAAAAGGGCACGCCATTACATCCTGTCGTGATGTCACAAGCATCAGCCTCTCGTCAGGGGTGGATGCACACTTCCTTCTGTAGATGGTTGGCAGTACTTAAGTATTTTCATTTTATACTGCTTTATACTTCTGCTTCTTAGTGTTTCAAAGCACTGTACTTATCTGAGCTTCTTTCCTGCATTTGGTGGAGCATTGCTACAACTTCCCAGCAAACATTTTGACATTAATAACCATCAGCAAGTGTTTTTTTTTCTGTTCACAGTTGAAGATTTCTTTTTTAGTTCCATTCTAGTCTCTTTATCGATTAAAATAAAATGAAATAAACAAAAAAAAAAAGAATGGGGAGGGGGAAAAACATTTCAAAAGGGACTCAAACTCACAACCTCAGGCTTTTGCATTTTCCTCATATCCTTCTGAGCCAACTGACTTCATGTCAGGACTATAGCATTCCTCCATTAATGATGCTAACAGACAGAGGGGATATTTGTAAGAGTCCTTTTTTACAATAATCTGATCGATATATATCACTTTGTAAAAGACTCAACATTAAACATCCGTCTGTCCACGCTTCCGTTTTTGCCGTTGTACCACAGCCAGTTTTGACCAGGGAGATGTTATCAGGGTTTCAAACATGTTTGCTGGGTTGTTGATTACTGAAAGGCTGCCATACTGGGGATGGGGCTTTATCAAATGCACAAGACTGTGTAAAAAGCAACTTCCCAAAATGTTGACGTGTCATAAGTCTAAAGTTAGCATGATGTAGACCCACAATAGCCCCGTTACAGGCTGAAATCAACCACCACCAAATGGAAAGAGACCACCATAAAGTTAAAAATTGGTCCTAAAAGTTCAATTTTGAGCAATATTTTAGTAAAAAAAATAAAATAAAAAAATCATCTCCAGCTATTTAGCAAAGAAGATGTGAAAAGGAAGATGAGGAGGAGGAAGAGTCTTGGCCTAATCATCAGGACAGCACTGTACTGGACAAACCCTCGAAGCACTGTGTGATGAGAGCACAGCGCAACACCTGACAGAGAGAGAGACAGATGATTTACTTCAGATTAAAGAACAACAGACACATTGTTCTCTCATCTTTCTGCCTCTTTTCTCTCACCCCATTTATCCCCCGAAGCGACTCATTGATGCCATTCATGCCCCTGAAATGCTATGCCGTTGTGATTTTCTTCCCCTTCTTCTCCTTTGTTTCTGTGCTTGCTTTTTTTTCTCCCCACCCCAAGCGTTCCTGGGGCACTGGGGGCTCTCCTCTTAAGTTTTTCTTTCCGCTCAGATTAAGTGTGACAGATTGGCAAAAGGAGCACATGACAGGAGTTCAGATGGCAGACAAGAATAAGATCAGACATGTGATGCGATATTAAGAGGTCACAAGAGCCGACGCACACACGCACGCGCACGCACGAAGATGAACCCTTTCTTTTTCACGCACTGATTCCAACCATATGATCCATAGCCACATTATCAAAGAGCACACCCTCCCCATACATGCTCACACTGAGGCCTTATCTCTGCTTTATCACGACAGAAACGGGGGCGAGAAAGTGCACGAGCCGTCAGCGGCGAGGGGCTAAAATTTAAAGCGAAGGTTTGACGTTTGCTATAACAGCCATAATTTGATTAGACTTGGGTGACATTCTTTCGCACAACTCTAAACGGAGAAAGACATCTGCTACTGCCAAATGCATTAACTCCTGTGAACTCGGAGACAGGAAGAGTGAAGTACTGTTTGAATCTACTCTCTTTCCATTTGGTCAAACAACAGGCATTTTAATGCTTTCAAGACACTCATGACAGCTCCGCAGAAGATTTATAATACTTAAGAATTGTGAACACATGTAACTGAGGAGGGTTAGATAATATTACCCAGAGGAGAGAGATGGGTAACAAGAACCTTTAATAGTAAATATGCAGGGGATTTTCTGCATGCTGGGCACTGGGCTTTAGGTTATTACAGACATGGCAGTTACAGTGAAACACTGTACTTAAAAAATCTGTTTAAACAAAGGGAGAAATGCAACAAAAGAACGAGAAAATGCAAAAGAGCAGGGTTTCTGAGAGAAAGTATGGTGGCAGTGAAGGCTGCGCAACAAAAAAAAGCCCCAACCGCGGGGTCCAGCAGGAAATTCAATAAAAACTCTTCAAAAGGCCCAGCCTTGACATTGAAAAATAGCAAAATTATAAAATGCAGCAGGGTAACGAAAGAGAGGAGTTATTGTATTTGGCACTGGATCGGAAAGAAAGAGCCCAGGGCCGCCACGTCAAATGAGCCGTCACCGACGGAGGGAGTTAAGCCTTGTGGTGATTAAATATAGGCCTCAAACCTGCTGGCTGCGAGGCAGGCAGACAGCAGACATGTTTGTGCACAGGCAGCAAAATGAACAGAAAACAAAGAGAGAGAGACAGGAGGGGGAAACAGACTGGAAATAAGAAAGTCCAAACTGAGACTGGAAAAAACTACACAGATATTTGGAACGTATAAGTCAGGGTTAATATGCAGATAATAAAAATGTGTTTTCAGATGTGTAGACGGACAAACTCAGTCTGAGTGAAACTTTTGTGGTGAGTACCATCAGGAAATTAGTTTTTTTTTTCTTTAGAAACCTGTCAGGAAGAGGTCATCATATTTCCTGAAAACATTTCGACTTTTATCCAGCTTCTTCATGTTCAGCTTCGCTAATGTAGGAATCCACGGCCATCCTGTGGATGACTTTGTTTCCAGTGGCAATGACCAATCCGTCAGAGCTTTGGGTGAAGCCTGTGAATATCTGGAAAAAAGACAATGGATATCCAGTCCTGGATTTCCTATTCCACGTCATTGTTTACAGTCGGACAATGATTGCAAATACATTAACAATACTGTTTTTTATTAAATGTATTAACAAATGTTGAGTTCCTCTTTTGCTCTCCTCATGCAACTTACCTGTACATGAATAGGCCAGGGTGGGTGACATCTAGACTGAATTACAGAAGCTAGTGGAACAAGCTTGTCGAGAATGTATTTTGAGATAAAACAAGATTATTTTTCATTTCTGTAGCTGTGCCAACTTGAAACTCAGTGGTTCCACTTTCAAAGGGTGCACTGTAGTACCTGTTAACTATTGATGGGAAGGCTGGGACACCAAATTAATTTTGGGTGAAGATAACTGATACAGCCAAAGATCAGCCTGAGCTCCAGGCTGCTCCATTGCCATGTCACTGACTGGCCAGGGAGTGTCATCACTTGATGAGTCATGAGAGCGGCTCCTTGGGCAGAATCAAACGCCATTTTTAAAACCCGACAGCGAGGGAAATGGCTTCACACACAAACCAACACCGTGGTCCAACGACGTTTCGGTGCTTGGTGGCAGACGAGAAATGAGAAAGTATCAGGAGGCCTCGAGCTAATAGCCGCTTTTGAGTCACATACAAATTATGTCAAGTGACTTCTGTCAGTGTAGGCATATCGACAAACAAACAAAACAGTTTTGAGTCGTGTCAAGCCACACTGAGTAGGTAGTAGTGAAAAAGAGGCTTAAGTGATGTGACTCTCCAGTAGTATTTGGGCTACACAGTGGTTGATTCCTGTCACCAGGTCACGCAGTATGGTGACCAACACCATTGGTACCATGTGTTGATTTGTAGAGATGTAACTTTTTTTGTGATCTAAACACATTTTTCTATTCTTGGTTCTGTATGCCACTGCTGCAAGTGGATGTCCCTAATCACTGACAGACAATTTGGATATGGTCCATTTGGGCACACAGCTCTGACTGTGAGAACAGAAGCCCCACCCACTGGTGGTGCATATTTTCTTCTTGTGAGGGGCAGCCAATCAGAAGAAAGTTGGTTTAAAGGGAAGGAGAAGAGAGCTATTTCAGACAGGATGAACTGATGGGTGAACCAAGGCTCAGTATAATATAAAGAAGGATTATTTTGAAATGTGAATTATGCAAAGCTTCTTTAGTCAAGCCGAAGAATAAAAATCTAGAACTAGAAATTAGCATAATGGGTCCCCTTAATCTAGACTTTGTTCTTTGGAAAGTTGGAAAGGGTGAGGGGCTATTATTGCATTCACTTCACCTTCCTTGTGAACCTTCAATGGCAGAGAAATAATTAATCCTTAAAGAGAGGGCTAACTTTAAATAGTTTATGAGCAGCTTGATGTATTGTTATGGAGAGGAATGTCAATGCCAGATCCTGGTTATTGTGTTGTGCAAACATCACTAGAGTAACTTTCAAACATTCCTAATCTGGCCTCCTTGGCAGCAGCCGGTCACATGAGACAACGGCAGCTCCAAATTGTCACAATCGATCCCCTCTCTTCTTTCTACCTGCCTTTCTCATTGTTTCTGTCCATCTCTCTTGCTGCTTTTCTGTGGCTCACACTCGCCCTGATGAAGGGTTACCGGATACTGTGAGTCTCTAAACTCTACCTGACAGGGTGTCGCTCCAAGCAACACGGCTAATGTTACAGCACTGCTTAGGAGCCAGACAAGGGGTGGCAGTGAAAATAATGAAAGCTCACATTTGGTGTTTGAGATTACAGATGACATCTTACTTATTTTCTTTCTCCTTTTATCACTTCTCACATCTCTCAATATTAAAATGCTAGCGGGATATCTGTTGCTGGAGCTGGTCGGCGGAGTGTACACGTCACTAAAGTGCAGACTGCAAAACAGAAAGAGACAAGCATGCAGCGCTGTACATGAAACCTGCCACGACACCGGTTTGAGTTCATTGCTCAAAGCTACAGTATGACAGTGGCAGTATGAGTGTTGTACTAATCTTTGAGAATGACATGGGGGACAGAAAGCAAAGAACGGGAGCGGAGAAGCCTTTTGTGCTTTGAAAGCTTCTTTCATGGTAAAGCTCTCTCATCAAAGCTCTTCAGATCTATTTCATCCTCCTTGTCTCTCTAATTCCTGCCTTGGAATTTCGATTGATAACCTTTGAAGAGCAGCTTCATGGCGAGGACAACAAGGGGGAACATCTCTCTGTCAGCACCAGCTAGATGTGAAAGGCACTAAGCTATCCAGCATTTTGGAGATTCCTGTAGTGTAATTAATTCAGAGTCTTCTTATCTAGGGGAATATAAAGACGGATCACGCAGACAGAGACCGTCCTGGATGATGCTGTCAGCACCTCTCTGTGGCATGTCTAGGCCAACTTGTCTCTCCGCCTGTCTGAGGGCACTGAACCATGATTGTTTGGCTGATATGAGCCAGATGATCCTCATTGTCACACCCTAAACTGAATCCTGACACGAACATAGCCTGAGGGTGAAAGTCTATGGTCTGTCTCTCAACTCAAGGAAGGCTTCACATAGTGATGACAGGACAGAAAAATGTCATAAAGGAATTATCCAACACAAGCACGCACTCAGTCTGTACTACTCTGCATTTTAAAACAATTTAAAGGGCTGTGCATCGTTTTCCTTCATTTCCATTACCTACAGAGGATGATGTAGCTCTCCAAATGGCATTTTCAGTCTGTATTTCTACTCAAACATCTTTCCGAAGACCAACTCCCTGCAGTTTTTGATGAGGGTGATTAAGCCTACTGAGCATCTTGGCAACTTGTCTTGCCTATTTTTTGATGGATTCATGTTTCCCTGAAGATAAATTGTGTACTAAACCAAGCATGAGACTTGACTTGACCAAGTATGAGATGACTAATGCTACAGTCACACTAGGGAAATATAGTACCATAATCATGTCTGCCTCATATTTTGGTGTAATACTTGAAAAACCAGTGATATTCCCATCAGCCTCAACAGGATGTTGTTACTCAGGTAATCCAACATTTACAATGTTAACCCTTTATCATCGAGCAACACCTTGATTCTTTTTCAGCAATTCTGCAGTAGATTTGATGCTGTGCTTGGGATCATTGTCCTGTTGCATGCACTAATTTCAGCCAAGTTTTAGCTGTCAGATAGATGGTTTCATATCTGACTCTAGAGTACTTTGGTATAAAGAGGAGTTCATGGCCGACTCAGGGTTTACAAGGTGTCCAAGTCCTGTGGCTGCAAAACAATCCCAAATCACTGCCCTCCACCAACATGCTTCACAGCCAGTATGAGGTGTTTAATATGCTGCATATGGTATTTGCAAAACATGGTGCTGTGCATTATGGCCAAACATCTCCTCTTTGGTCTCATGCGTCCAAAGAATATTGTTCCAGAAGTCTTGTGGTTTGTTCAGATGCAGCTTTGCAAACCTAAAGTGTGCTCCCGTGTTCTTTTTAGAGAGAGGAGGCTTTCTCCTGGCAACCCTTCCAGATAAGCCATACTTGTTCAGTCTTGTTCCAGTTGTGCTGTCATGAACTTTAACATTTCTCTGAGAACTGCACAGTCTGAGCTTGGGGTGAATTTGCTCGAACATCCAATCCTGGGAAGGTTGGCAATTGTCTTGAATGTTCTTTTTGAACTTGTGAATAATCTTTTGTTCTGTAGAATAAAGGACTTCAAATCGTCTGCCAGTGGCCTTATAACCCTTCTCAGTTTGATGTGCAGCAAGAATTGCTTCTCTAAGTTCATTGTCTGTCCTCCTTGGCATTGTGTTACCCCACCACCACCACCACCACCACCCCCCAAAAAATGCTCCAGACCAGCAAAATGCCAAACATCTGCTTTTATAGAGGTGCTCACACTTGCTGATGATCAGTTAATCAAGTCTATTTGATTAGCAGCACATGGCAATTCTGTACCAATCTTCGGCGAGCTGGATTAACAAGACCAACGAGCCGGTGTGGCCCCTGGGCCGTAGTTTGCCCACGTCTGATCTTTAACCAAAGTGACCAACCCCTAATCTTGCTCATTTTATGTTTTAAGGCTGAACTGCATAACTGTCCTCTTTTGTGTGAGAAACTGCTAATGATATGAACACTATTTGTTCTATTATTATTCTATTATGAAACTATTTGACATTCACTTTTATTAACACAAAAGGATACAAAAATTCAGGCAAACCAAAATAACGCACTAGAAGCCGCATAAAAACACTGATGTGACTCACTAGTGTTTTTGGTCAGTGTTTTTTTTTTACAGTACACAGTTGTATTTTTGACTAAAATCAATAAATCACATTGTAAATTAATCAATTCCTGCTTCTTAGCCCGCAGAGTGAGCATGAACCCTTCAGTGTTTTCAACCATTATCCGGTAAATATCCATTATTAGGATATATTGTAGCATCAAACTATGCAAAGCACACCTGCTTGCATGACAAATTTTTCTCAGACATGCAAAGTGTGCCTTATGGTTGGGTCACATCTCAGATCACATTCCCAACCAGTGAAAGCAAACCACTCCAGAATTTGTTTCTGACCAGAATGAGACCATTCCTTGTAAGAGGCCTTTCAAAGGCTGTTTTGTTTTTGGGGTTGGAGCGGCACCAAGGGGGAAAACAAACCAAAGCCCAGTTTAACAGGGTAAGCAGGTTTGAAAATACTTCATGTTTTCTGTGTCAGTTCCACCCACCCCACCAACCCCCAACTGGTTCCTGGCAGTAAACACATTCTCAGAGAGGTGAGAAGTGTCACATTAAATAAAGTTTTAAAAACTCAGCTGACATCTCATTTGGGGACGCCTTGGCGTCGAAATCACACGAAGCATTGATCTAGACTGAGCAGAAGAGCCATTGTTCTTCACTCTACTTCAATCAGCTTATGCTTTTCAGGGCCAGATTGCAATAAATTACAGTTAATAAAAGCTGTGTGTTGGTCGTAAATCACTCACCGCTGCGTAGGACTCTTTCACAAAGGGGTGGTTAACACAGTTTATCACGGTTCTTTCAGCTGGTCAGAGGTGGGAAGAAATCCAAGAGACCTCACAGCCAGCCAGCAGGTGCTCCCTTAGTGCTACTGAAGCAGATGTGAGACTGTTTTTTCCCACCACAGTCACACTAATACAGATCAAACACTCTCTTCTACTTAAATGTCACTTTCCAAAGAGAACGAATAGGAAAGTTATCTTACCTTTTAAAAAAGGTATTTTCCTAAAAGACAA
The DNA here is from genome assembly GCA_015106715.1 of Bujurquina vittata. Lineage (NCBI taxonomy): Eukaryota > Metazoa > Chordata > Actinopteri > Cichliformes > Cichlidae > Bujurquina > Bujurquina vittata. Next base: position 1,151 of record VUQK01027305.1, on the reverse strand, counting down.
GGTCATCTTATAATTGTGTGGTCCTAACTTTAGGCCTAACATGAGTTATGCAATTTAAAAAAATGCTTGCACACACACACACACACACACACACACACACACACACACACACACACACACACACACACACAAACTTTCACCAAGGTGTGCAATCACCTTGCACACCTTGCAACTGAAAGTCCACCCAGAGACTGAGGATACTGCATCTTCAAACTCTGCGTCTTGGTTACCTCGATTCCTTGCAATGGGTCACATTTTTACTCTGACTGAGCTATAACACTGCATGCTCTTAGCACACCCTGCTTTATTTTCCTTTTTGATTCTAATGGGAACCATTATTTACAAAGTGACCATCATGTTGCATTCAATAAGACTTGAAGTTGGACATCAGCTCATCAAGGAGTCATTTTTGAGGCCACAGATCAGTCACTTTTTCTGCAACCAGAAGAGTCGCCCCCTCCCACGAGGAAAAAAGGTTTTAAGGCACTCTCACATTCTTTTCACTTTTCAAACCCAGTAACGATGTCCATATTCTGTCTATGGCTGAACAGTATCCTGCCCATAAAGCTGCTCCTTGCTGATCTGTAGCTCCCAGTAAAGCTTGTGTGGCTGTTGGTGTCTTCACATCTCTCTCAGTTAATTTATGTCTTTCTACCCTGCTGACTCCTAGGCACTGTTACTCATGAACTCTACAGGAATTCAGTACACAAATGCATATAAGGAGTGGTGTTTAAAGGGAGATTGGAGTACATGGTGCAATCTTGGGATTTCCATCTCAAACATGCACACGATATTTTTTTTAGTTTTTAGTTTCTATTTCCTCACTAACCATAAGTAATTACAGATACAAATTCAGACTTGTGGACAAGCATAGCTCTCTGAGCACTGGAGATGACAGACACATTGAAACCATGTGTTTCCACTTCTCACTGTGACCTGGGGCAGTCTCGCAAAATCCCCAGCACTAGTCCCAAGTGCCTGCCACCAAGCATAGAGTCAGCAGCAAGCTCAACGTCGCACTTCAAACCAGATTTTCTACTTCCCGTGCCAAGCTGCTGCCATATCCCATTTCTCATCAGACCTTGACGGACCTAATGTGAAATGGGATATGGCAGCAGCTTGGCACGGGAAGTAGAAAATCTGATGAGAAA
>VUQK01027304.1:32123-43446 GCA_015106715.1 Bujurquina vittata | reverse complement strand
GGGGGGGGGGGGGGTGAAAAGGAGTGAACTGCTGAGGCTGAATAAGGGGGATGGTTTATCTGGCCCCTCTGCTAAGCTCTACCTGCTGCATTCCTCATAAAAAAAGTTGCTGCCACTCGGCAACAAGACGCAGAGAGAGGAGCGAATAGTAATGCTGTATGCAAAGTTCTGCTTGTGCCGGTATTGTGTAATATAAACGATTATGTTGTATACCATCGGTTCCCTAATTTCCGTGTGGATCAATAAAGTATTTATTACTGTTGCAGTACATGTTAATACATATCAGAATACTTAAAGGAAAATGAAAGTATTGAGTAAAACATTTGCCAGTTTTTACTTACTGCAATAATGCCCTATTGCAAACAAGCACATTTTAAATTATGCTTGTCATGATAAATCAAATGCAGATCTTTATATCTTTGCTCTCTAGAGGTTGACGATATGGTGTTTAAAGTCTCCCTGACCACAGCAACATGAGACCGTGCTGTGACATGTACTGTTGTGAATGTTAAAGTTGCTCGCAGGTGGATCAAAGCTCAGTGTCCTAATCACAGATGTTCAACTGTAAGGAGATCTGTGCACTTGCCTCAGTCCTTTACAGGCTTTGTTTTGGTTTGTGGCTCCTTAGCATGCGGTGTTATTCTTGAACATCCACAGTGTTGTAAATCCTCTTGTTTATATGAAGTGGATGCATCAAGTTCCACTTGACGTACACTGAAGTAACAAATTCAGAATGTCCTTTAGTTTTTACAGCACTCTGGACAGTTTCTATTCTATAAGAGCTATGAATTAAGATTATATATGCATTATCACAGGTTTCCAAAATGGAATTTCCCATCAGACTCATCTTTTGGTGAGCGTAACGCATGAGAACAATCCAAGAGAGAGATGAAGTAGGAGAGTTTGGAATAAAGTGTAATGGCTTATTCAGACTCTGTGTGCTGCTTTTGTTCCCCAGGGAACAGTAGGTTTGTGTCCCTGGTAGTCTGAGAATATTTGTGGGTTGTCTCCGCATGATTTCACAAAACTGTAAACGCTGATGGTTATTTTCATTAAAGGGTCTCTAGATGTTTACAGAAAAGTTGGAAACCCCCTCTAGTTATGGGTTGATTTAGTCAATATCATTACTGTTGGGTTTTTGTATGTGTGTGTGTGTGTGTGTGTGTGTGCGCGTGTGTGTGTGAGGGGAAACAAAGATAAGTGAAGCATCCCTGACGTCTCCCTGGAGTTTCTGACAGATTAAAGGGCTCATCCTGAGCTTTATAAACACTTCAACATGACTGCAAACATGACATCATTTCTTCATCTGTCCCTCAGAAGTTAGAACATTAGCTTTGAAGTTTTAATGCTTTAATTTTCAGTGCAACCATCACACAGCATGTAAAGTGTAAAAGAGGGGGGGGGAAATCCAGTGAGATTCTTTCACTGAAAATAGATGAGGGTAGTTTAACCCAGTTGGATTTCAGCTAACAAGCTGGCACCATCTTTCTACATTTGGACTTCCGCTGCTGACTGTAGACCAGCTCCACATGCCCAGGTGATGACGCACAGCCTCTAGTGTGGTAGGAAGTTGATCGGTCATGTTACGTCTGCGGCCAAATGGCTTCATTGCGTTTTTTTTGTTCTTTTTCCTGAATCAGCAGAGAAAGATTAAGAGCTGAGCTAAACTCATAAAAGTGCACTCTCCTGTCTAGACATGATCATAGACGAAGCTTTATACACCGATGCTTTTCCAGCTATGAAAACATTTCTCAACTTTTGTGCAAAGAATGATGTTTTCTCTGACATCTGTTTTGAGAACAAATTGGCACGTAATGTTTTGTTTTATTCCCCACAAAAAGGGCGGACATACTATTATTATTTTAGCGCTCCCTTTGTTGTTTTGTTTTCTGGTGTGTTGACATCTGCATTACTTAACCACTGGGAGCGCAGCAAGGCTGAGAGCTCATCTTGAGCTCACCACAGGTAAGAAGGGGCAGAGCAGGGCACCTCTGTTTGGCCAGGATGGTCTGATCACATCAGACCATTAGGTGCACACGTTCATCACATTCTGGGACCCTCACATGTGCTGCTATGGAGACACTTGGTGATATTTATTAAAAAATAAAACACGCATTCTTCTGGTCCCTAATGTTTCACAGTCACATACCCTCCTCTAGACAGCCTTTGGCACAATGTTGCTATTGGGCCATAAGTCCTCAGCTCCCCCATCATTTAGCGTGGCAAATATTTTTTTTACTTTTGCGGTTTGTATGCCTTTCTATAAAAAAATGCACACCACCTTTTTTTGTAGGTATAAAATAGAAACTTCTGTAGCTACCTGTGTTCACTCAATAAATTCCCACAACTACAGAAAGCTCAAAGAGACTGTTTCTCCTAGCTGCCTCTTTTTTTATCTGCTGCTATTCCAAGAAGTGGTTAGGAAAGGGGAACTGTTTCTTTTTACTTCTCAAAATACGTTTAATGGCTAATTTGCTTTGTTACTTCTCTCAAAAGGATATATGCTGCACATTTGCTGCATTCATTCTTAAGTCATACAGAACATCTTTGTCATTTCTCACTGAGATTCAAAAGCTCATACCAAGTATTATGTGGGATCAAAAAGTTTTTTTGGTCCACTATCTACTTCTAGGCCATCTCCCGGTGCGTCTCTGGAGGGCCTCCAGTGCTCCTGCTACTTTTAGATTACTTGCTGAAAGTCTAATACAGCTCTTCTGCCATTTCACAGTAGACTTAAATCAGGGTTTCCAGCAATGACCTAGGAGCTTAGATGAATCTGCAGTGTGCTCCAAGCCTGACAGCAGTACACTGGCAATGAGGACCTCAACTACAGATCAGAGAATAGGCCCATAAGCACACTGAAATGCCAGAATGTTTTTGCCCACACCAAAATGATTGTTACTCACTCAAATCTGACATTCTGACATTTTATTGTCTTTATGAATGAAATTCAAAATGCCCACCAGCATCCATTACAGCTGTACAAGTGTAAAGTGTTGTAACAGGACACCCATGGCAGTGATTTAAAAATGGCAGTTGTACAGAGTTGCATAAGGAGACTCCACTGAAGGGGACAGCAGCCAAGTTTAAATCAGGAAGAGGTTTCAACTTAGAAGAGTTATCCTTTTTGATTGTATCTTCCATGTCTAGTTTTTGTGAGTGGTTAGGCAGTGAAAAAAACACGGTGCAGGATAAAACGGGTATACTATAATAGTATAAATAGTATAGGATAAATACAGTGGATTATAAGTTGGAGATGTACTGACAAAAAATCACAACAAGAACTGTAAGGTGAGTATAGTGGACACTGTATTCCAAACTAAGTCACATATCCCTTTTTCCTTTGTGCAGAGATATTGTTGCTGCGGGGAACAGTATCTACATAAAACTATATTTACACTGTTATCATCCAGTGATCATCTCACAGTAGAGTACGCCTAGTCTTTTCAGACCCAACAGGGCTTGTCTCAGAGTTCACCGTGTAAGATTGCCTGCAGTAATCAGATGAATCTTATACAGATTTTAGACAGCAGAATGCTATTTTTAGTCAGTTGTACAATGGCCTCATTGATGAGCTTTCTTGTTTGTTCTGCAAATGGATGTCATTTCGGTGTAAATGTAGCAGCGACGACAGAAACAATGCACGGTTGGCAGGAATTCTAAAATGTTAGCTATCTTAAAAATGACGTTAATTAGGGTTTTGCTTTTCCTCGACCGATGAGAATAGAAGGATTTCTCACGATTAGACCGAATGTCCCATTATAATTTTTTTGTTTTGAAAACATCCTCATGTCTCCATGGGGAATAGATCAGAACACTGAAGTCTGCTGATGTTCCTTGGAATTTTTTTCATTTAAGTCCAACTCATTCATGACTGCCCTTCCTGTTAATATGATGATTTGATTACAACACAACTGGAAGGTTGTGGTTCACATACTACTTTGTTGACATGACCTTGTGGTTAGATAAAACATGGTGTGTGTGAGTCTAAGAAAAGTTAAATTAAAAGAAATTGAAATGGGAGTGGGGTGGGGGGGTCTGTTTCTTGTTTTTATGTGTTCACATTAGTCTGGACTCCAGTGAACAATGTTGGACAAAGTGAACATTTTTTGAGAGAAAATAAACAAAGAAATTTTGTATTAAAAGTGCTCAGAGCAGTGAGCTCTTTTGAGCTAGATGGGAATCCGAGATGATGGGATTGTCATCTGCACATAATAAGGGGATACGAGGGTTCAGGCACACAGAATGAGCTCTGCTTTTGGCATGGTTAAAGCAAGCAAAAACACTGCAGTTAGCTCCAAGGCAGAAACGCTGTCCACCAATTTCCCTCAGATTAGGTGTTCCTTTACTCAGAAAATGCCCATTGAAAGTTTGATACATGAAGATGTTCAGAATTTGGAAGTAGTCTGAGTATGCTTCACACTTACATGGTTGAATATAAAAGTGTAGTTCTCCTCATTCAAAGGCAATATTAAATGTTTGGGTTGGCTGTTTGTCAATGATACTCAGACTTGATCAGTACTTAATCGTGATGTTAAAGAGCTGGTTTGACAGTGTGGAAAATGCTATCTTGCTGAGTTGAATATGAGAATTAGAGGAAACTGTCAATGCCCTTATAGTGTTGCTTTCAGCTGCTCCTGTATTCATGGCAGCTGCCACCTACCAGCATCTTAACATGTTATGCTTCAGTCTGTAGAAAAACTGAAGTAAAAATGTCATGTTTTAGTTTTCCATGGGGTTCATGTATGCAAGACTTGGCTCGTCACTTGGCAGCCATTCATCATGTGGCAAGCCAAGAAGACAATGCCTCAGGGCTGTTATTTTGGGTTAACAAGACCAAGCTGCTGTCTAAATGAATGGGAAGAGATCCATGAATTTACTTTCATTGGTCACCAGGACATGTGCATGCACAGGATCACCAGCCAAATTACTGCTGGTTAGACTTCGACTGCACATGCACAAAGTTTCAACACATTAACCCCTCATTTACAGCTCAAGCCAAAAAGCACTGACATTATCAGTGTTTCTAGCTAATCCCGCCAGCGCCAAACAAAAAAACAAGCAAACAAGCAAAACATGGTAATTAATTATCTATACACTAAGCAAAGAAAAACAATGATACATTCTTGCATCGTCACTATGATGATGTGTAGATATAATGTGGCACAGCTGAAACCTTTGTGAACCGCAGTTGTGTGCTGCGACACCAATGCAACTGACTTGCTCTGTTTCCCAGTAAGTCCATTGATTGGTGAGTGAAGGGCAGGACAGTGCTTTAGGTCTGCCTTAAATTGTTTGTAGCTGTGTGTTATCGCTTCTGTGCTGGTTTCTTGCCAAAGAAGAATTTTAAACACTGATGCTCTAAAGTGTAATTTGGTGTGTGATAGATTCACTGGTGGACTGGTTTTGCTATCTTTTGTTGCTACACAATGAGGATCAATTGGAAATTTTCCAAAGAACAAAATGCACTGTCATGTTGTTCTAGTAACAGGAAAAGCAGGTATGATAAAGTGAGATTGCAGTATTGGACACCATATTTAGGTCTGAAATGTTCCACACACTTGTACCGGTATTATTATGCCCTCCTGGCTCCTCTAACATAGCAGACTGTGCTTTGCCCAGATGATCAGACATTGTGGCACTTAGCTGTGCCAAAGGTCTTCTGCATGACTGGATTTCAGTGAATAACCCATCACAGGAATGTGGGGGCATGCTGTGGCACCTATTTTGTTTTTGCCCCTGATTAACAAATGGCTGTAGAAGAGCAGGGTGCAGAAGGCTGGTTAAGGATCACCACTGAAAACACTACAGTGGTTTACAATCATGGAAAAGACAACAAATTGTGGAATAGAGATGGACTTGTGAACCACTGGCCTCTTTGAAAGTGTAGTTATATCCAAACAGAACGACAAACTGACCAGAAGTAGGAGCTGGCAGGAGTCAAGACCTCTATGATTAGGCTTTCAGTTTGGATTCATTTAGAGATTTATCACAGTGACCACATTGTGACTGCAGTGTATTCCTTATTCATGGAAGTTCACAATATTCCCTTGACCCAAGAAGCAGGATTTGGACAGAGATTTACTATCAAAAAGCAGAAGAACCATATAAAGACGTGTGCATGTGGATTTTTCATTTATTCAGAAATCGCAAGAGTTGGCCAAGAAGACAGTAGTTGCTACTACAGATTTAGTTTGTCTGCATTTGTGTTTGCATGCATGCCTCTAAGAGGATATGTGTTGGTGTGGGTGTTATTTGTTTGGTGATTATCAGTCTTGTTAAAGTCTCCTGAGTGTCTGAACAGAGAAATCTGGGCTCAGATGGAAAAGGTCCTGTTTGCCAGGCATCTGTTCAGCTTCACTACTTCTGCTTAAACTACACGCTGGTTGTTGCGGGGCACAAGCGTAGAACCTGCTTTAATGATTCTATTTGATCTTCTTGCTTTAATTTTCACACTTTTTGGTAAACTGTGAGAGATTTTATGGTAGACGGGGAGCATGTTAATTTCAGTCAACTGTGTTATCTACAAAGTGCACAAGGGGTAGAAATGTGTTTGCGCAATGTTTCCTGACTAATGTGTGTTGACTTTCCCAGAAAAATACTTAAGTCAACTTTGGATGGTTTGGAGGATTTGCTGCTTCAGACAGAACATCTAGAGACAAACTGCCTGCTGTCCTCCATGCAGAGGCAGAAACTGAGAACTTTTATGGACATGCTCATCAATTGCAACCTAAATTGATCACTGTAGCAGAGGTAGTCATACACCCACTGGCATGTTGAAGGCTATACTGTGCCTCTTTCTATCGCCCCTATTTGAACGGCAGTGTGCACTGACTACTGCTTTTTACCAAAATGTTTGCTTGCATGAGGTCAGTGGTCACTTCAAGATCTATGTTCATTTGCTAAGCGCATTCAGACTAAACACTTGGCTCTGGTAGAACTGTTGGCACTGATTTTAAGCTACTTTAGCCAACTTCTCAACTTCTCTGTGTCCTATATCCACCTCACATTCCCACTGATCCTACTGTATATCAGTGAGCTGAAAGAAATTTGGTTGCCGTTGCTGCTGCAGATATCCACCCCACAGCTTATTCTTCACAACTGTGAGACGTAAATTGTGCAGTCAGCTTAAGATGGTTTTGTTCTCCACTGTGATAACTTGTAAGCAGTTAAGAGCTGTGGTGTAGAAACTGCAAAGAGGGGAAAGAGTGCAGGAAGTTCAATCCTACTTTACTTTTCTTTCTTTCTTTGGGTCTCCTGGGCATCTAACATCATTTAACAGAGTTTCTGCCATGTGCTAAAACGAATGTACTAAAGTAGGTAAAATGACTCTTCATGGGGGGAGGTTTGTGGTTTTTTTGTGTGAGGTCCCTGCAGCAGAGAGCACACAGGCCTCAGAGCACAGTAAGGTCACATGCCTGTTATCCCCTTTTGTCTATTTAGTTAAGCTCACACTACAATGGCAAGATGTGATTGTATAAATTTCCACTGAACTATTGAATCAGAAGGTAACTGATACTGTTCCGCTATTATGCTTCTGCTTGAGCCAAATTGTGATCATCTCCACCCTCTCGACCTAGCTGTGTTGACAATAATGAGTTTAGCCTGAGTCTTGTGCAAGTGTAGTTTGGCTGTAGATTGCCAGGAGGAGAGCAGGGATAAAGCAACACAGCTGCACTGTTTAAGGTCCAATGTGACTTGTTAAGGGTATTCAGTCTATTGTAACTTAGCCAATGTTATAGGTTGAGGAGGTCATTATTGACACTGGAAACAGTCCTCTTCACCAGGAGATGCAGTCTAATTGTTATATATTATTATCCAACATGGACAAGATATCCACTGAATGCTTGAGAACTGTTTGTCCTGCATTCTACAAAAAAATAAACCAAAAAAAAGCTGGACTGACTTTCACCTTTTGGTTCACTTGGCTGGTACACACCAAAGCTTTCACACCAACCTAAACAAGAAGTAGCTGAAAATAATTTACTTTAATTTACTTTCATTTTCAAACTTTCCATCTTCACCAAACATTCCTCACAGAGAATCGTTCATATTCTGAAGACAGTTTGTTTGCTTTTTTTGACCCCACAGATGTTTCCAGTGAAATTCAATTTAAAGTGTTGATTATTTGTCCAGACCCACTCTGCTGTCGACAGCCTGCAAGGCACCGGTTCACATCGTCACTCTGAAGTGAATGTGTGCTTGTGTGGCACACTTAACATGTGCAACTACAATTGTTTTGCTGCAGAAACTGAGGGCAGTGTCGGGATATTGTCTGAAATTGTTCAGTCTTCGAAACATTTGGCATGTGACAGGAGATGGTCCGCTTCAGGATGCTCTTGACACTGTAGGTTATGGTTTAATCAAGGCTGCTGCCTGAGTAGAGCAGGAGGGAGGCAGGACACATGACGCTCACTTGTTCACTCTCATTTTTCGTGATCATTTGCCCTTTTTTCACTTGGTCTCAGACATGATAGACCTCATGCTAAGAAGCTTAAAAATCTGTTTAGTGTCTGCAGTATGTGAGAAGCCAGATCAAAGTTTAGAGCTGCAGTGCTTTTGCAGAAGTGGCTTTAGAGATATATTGTAGTTAGTATTAGATAGTAGACTACAAGTAAATGAACCACTGCAGATGTTTTTACTTACCATATTACCTATTTCCAATTTGTACAGATCTTTCATCCTCCCTCTGACTTGTAATAGTCAAAGAATAATTTTTCTGAGAACAGCTGGAAATCCTGATTCTGCACTGCTGAGACCTGCTTCTCTGTGTCCCTTTTAGGTTATAGGTTTTTCCTCTTGGTCATGTTACACTTATTTACAGAAGTAAGTTTCATGATCCCCTGTTGATCCAACCCTAGTTGCTGCTGACCTCAGTGCCTCCACATCTGGGGCAGATCTCTAAATACAGCTAATGACAGTGTTAAACAGTTTAGGCACAGGGAACTACAGCCAGACCTGTCTATTTTATCAAAGTGGTGTGACGGGAATGGGAGAAAGTCGGAGAAGATGGAGTGATGTGCAACCAAAGGGATTTTCCCCCAGTTTTGGTTGCACATTATGTCATCCCCAGCCACGTTGAGATCTATGTTGGTGGCTGAGGTAATGGACCAATGACATCATAGCTATCAGTAAGCTGCTGGTCTGAATATTTTGGGTTAGCCTCATGCCATTGGTAAGAATAACTAAAAGCACTGACCATCATGTCACAGAGCTGCTTTCTTTACTTTTGACTGGTACTGTATAAGTTTCTAAATGAAAAGTCCCACATGAGAGCTCTGAGCAGTTTTTTTTTTTAATCCCAACATGTTCTGGGTTATGTCTCATTTCTTCCAGAGATGGAGATTGAGGAGCAGCTTAATGCAGAGGCTGTGTATGTGTTGATCTTCCAGCACACTGAGCCAAATGTCCTTAAAGAACCTGTGCTGTAAATGAAGGATTTCCCCCCAAGCAGCCAGAGCATATCATCTGCAAAACATTAAATTAGTATTTACATCAGCTTCAGCTGGCTCCTCTCCTCCTGTTTTTTTTTCTTTTTTAAAGATTGGTTGAACTGATTAATGGGGCAAAAAGTGAGACAGAAGTAGTTTTCAAATCTGGACCGGGAAAAAAAACAAATCAATTTATCTGTCTAATCAAATTAGTCTGTTCAAATCAGGGCTGCGACCAATTACTGTTTTGTATTCTTGGAACAGTTGTTAAAATTGCCAGCTCAAAGCTTCAGTATCTTAGCACTGATAGAGCCATGTGTTGAAAAAGCAGTAACTGCACTACTTTCATGGTAGTTATGGCTGTGAAAATACAGTGAGAGATTGCAAGTGAACCAAAACATGCAGATATGAGCTAAAATGCTGAAGGCTGTGTTTAAAGATATACCCACCAGGATGTCACCCGTTGGTTTGTAAAGTCCTGTTTTGAGTGTGATAAGTGAGGTTTGGAGCTGATGAGGAACTAAGGCACACTATATGCTCTGATTAGTCAAAAACTGAACAAGTTTTATGTCGTGGAATGCGTTTTCAATCTTAGTTTTCAAATCTACTTCTCAGTACATACTTTTAATGTGTTAGTGGCGGGATTGGTCATTTGTTTCCCTAACACATATGAACTCACTTGTACACCTCAGAATTTGTTCAGTCTGCTGCATTTTCAAGCCAGTGATCTCAGAACACAAAAAACAGTGTTTGCACATCTTCGTCATTAGTACCACCATTCTATGACTGACCAAGCTGACCGAGGCTGGGTGGTGGCATGTTGGAGGTTGGCATGGATGTCTGAGCTGCTGCTGCAGCCTTGCATGTCTGAGTGTTCTTGGTGGAAATCTGACTGGGTACCTAGATGAGATGTTCCAACCCGTGCTTGTGCCATTCTTGTAGCATCACCCCGCCCTGCGACTGTTTCAGCAGTGCCCGCTCCCAAACTTCCAGGGTACTGCAGGCCTTTCTGGATCTGGAGTGTATCCAGACACTTCCTTGGCCAGCATTTAGTCCCAATATATCTCCTATGGGACATGCTGGGTTGACATGTTATTGTAGTCAACTGCATCTAATGACCTATTTTAAAATACAGATGTGCATTTCTTTCGTTTTTGACTAGCATTGTAGCAAAATGTTAATCACCGACTAATCCCTCCTTAAAGCACATTCTGCTTTGCCCTTTTTGACTTTTATTAGGGACTTTTATAGAGTCAGACTTCTTTTTGCAACTAGAGTTGCCTCCTATTGGTTATTAAAAAGCAGGTGTACACACGTCTACATTGGCTTCATCTTTAGACCTAGGAGCTATGGCTGTCTTTTTTAAATACAGTATACAGATTCATGAAAGTTATAAAATATAAAACTAAAGTTACTGCTGGCATATTGTTTTGTTTTTTAAATTTTTTATTGTTTTTATTTTTTTAAAATACATAACATTTGATCAGATCAGATTTATCGCCTCTTAATGTGCCTTGGGTCAAAGTCTTTGCAGTCAGGAAAGTTTTACTGTTAAAAACGGTTTGGCTACTTAGAGCATGATGTGAGGCGATTTAATCATCACAACACTGCAGTGTGTTAGGTCTGGTTATAACACTACATGTGTGAATTGCAGTTTTTTCTAATGGCATTTTATGGTTGACCTCTACTTTGGACATGTTTACATTCAGCTCTGTTTGCCAGTTTAGCAACAGATCATTTGGAAGACGAGTAAAGCTCTGTGAGGTGACGTCACATACACCCCTAATGCGCCCCCCCCCCCCCCCCCCCCCACCCCCCCCCCCCCCCCCCCCCCCCCCCAACCACACCCCCCCACACTTTTCCCCCCACGCTGTGCTTTTCAGTAAAACACA